>CAIGQV010007757.1:1524789-1562012 GCA_903798115.1 Danio jaintianensis
AACACACACACACACACACACACACACACACACACACACACACACACACACTCAAGGGACATCAGAGACTTCTTTATCAAAACTGACGTCTGGACAATCAATCCACAATCTCGGCACGACATTTCAGTTGTATTCTTGATTGGTCTGTGCATTTAATTCCAATTGTGCTTGATTTTTGGTCATTTGGCAGGCTGATACAGTTATCCAATTTTATTAGTACAGTGCTCAGCATAATTGAGTACACCCCATTTTGAAAATGAATATTTGTATCCATTTCTCAGTGAATATAGGTAATGTATTTTGGTGCATTTAAACAAAACAGATTTATTAAACAGATATATTTATTAAAATCATATTTTAGACACCAAACATATTTAGAAATTGAAAGAGAATACAATTAAATTCAAGCAAAATATTGCAAAAATAAATTACAACCTACAAAATTTCAACAAAATTTTTACATTTTTTTGCTTCTCTTGATTTTTCCTCTTTTTTTTAAATTTATATTTAATATTTTTCTATAACATACATTTGGCTGTACTAGTTTTTGGACCGTTATCGTAAGTTATTTTGTTAGATAAGCTCCAGATTTGGCTCCAGTACTGACTAATCTAATGTATATGCACAAATATAATATTGTATAGCTTCCTATTAAAAATATGAATTTAAAAGATAGATTTGTGAGGGGTGTACTTATATATGCTGAGCACTGTATGTGTTCCCTGGTCTTTAAGCCAAATACCCTGACTTTTCACTGACAAAAACAAGTTGGATTCCCATGGCATCTAATGAATGGAAAAACAGGCCAACACTGTAAAAAAGGATTCATAACTACATTTTTTAAGGTAAGTGATTGTAAACAATTTATATGAGCTGAATTTAAACAAATTAAATTGAGTAATGTTCAACTTAATTTGTTTGTTCAAATTCAGCTTATTTGGTAATGAGTAAAGTAAGTTACTTTAAAAAAATAAGTAATAACATTTGAGTTACTTTTTTGAAAATGTAATGCGAAAAATGTAATGCTTTAAAAAAAATAAGTGGCTGAATTAAAGTTAAAGTAGTCACAATGAATCACACAATCAATGAGAGAATGCGTTCATTATTTTGAACGCATCGAAGAAAAGGAAAAGGGGATAGTCTCAATGGACAGTGATTTTACTTAAGACAAACAGTACAAAGAAGCAAACACATTGCTTTAAACTTTCAATAATCTGTATATACGGCATGTAGAGCTCTGAAGTCAGGAAATTCTCAGATAACATCCTAAAATATAATTTTTTGATGTGTTTTTTAAAGGTAAATGTAGGTGTAGGTTATACACTGAAAAAAATTAGGAATTCAAAGATGATTCCTTGGATTTACTAAATATTTTTAGGTTAAGTAGTTGTAAATAATTTATTTGGGCTGAATTTAAACAAACAAATTAAGTTGAACATTACTAAATTTAATTTGTCTGTTTAAATTCAACACATATAAATTGTTTGCAACAATTTTGCAGACATCATTTTTTTTCAGAGTGTGTTGTTAATTGCAGTGCTCCTCTATTTAAAAAAAGAAAGAAAAAAACAAGTTCTGAAAGAGATCAAGCCTCAGCCAGGTAATAAAAAGTAACGCAAAAGTAACGTAATGCATTACTTACTATAAAAAGTAATTAAGTAAGGCAACTAGTTACTTTTTGGGGGAGTAACTCAATATTGTAATGCATTACTTACAATAGTAACTTTCCCCAACACTGTATATATGTTGTACTTATATATTAATGATTTCATATATAATTTTATGAGTATGGTAAAAAAAAAAAAATTGTTTTAGCTTGAATATCATTTTGCTGGACTTTATTAGCCACTATGAGAACCACAATGGATAATTTACCTCAGATTAAAAAAAAAAAAAAGAAAGAATCGGAGGTATTTACTGCTCCCTCTTTCATATCTGATAGCTCATATTGTAGTTTTACAAACATTACATTTAGCTTTTCTATCATTACCTTTAAACTTTAAAGTGGTTCTTTTTGAAGCCAAAGCTCTTAAATTTTATATTATCCTAACATGTTAGCCTTAGTTAACAGGTACAGTCTGGTGGCTGCATTTGAGTTCAGCGATTACCAGTTATGAGCGTGGGGGGGAAAAGCCAAACCTTAGCAATAGCTGTGAAACAGCACGATATAAAAAATATGTCAAGATAAAAACTACCACTGCGTACCAAACGGCACACTATGCACTTATACACTATAGGTGCATCCCAAATCACACGTATGCACTATTCTATGCCATTTTGTAGTAAAAATGTTGTACTTTGGTAATTTATTTCACTAATTTGGCAACAGTCAAACGTCATCAGGGAAACGGTTTGAATTTGGATGACATTACATACAGTTGAAGTCAGAATTATTAAACCCCCTGAATTATTAGCCCCCCTGTTTATTTTTTTCCCCAATTTCTGTTTAACGGAGAGAAGATTTTTTCAGCACATTTCTAAACATGATAGTTTTAATAACTCATTTCTAATAACTGATTTCTTTTATCTTTGCCATGATGACAGGACATAATATTTGACTAGATATTTTTCAAGACACTACTATTCAGCTTAAAGTGACATTTAAAGGCTTAACTAGGTTAATTAGGTTAACTAGGCAGGATAGGGTAATTAGGCAAGTCACTGTATAACAGTGGTTTGTTCTGTAGACAATCAAAAAAAATAGCTTAAAGGGGCTAATAATTTTGACCTTAAAATGGTTTTTAAAAAATTAAAAACTGCTTTTATTCTAGCCGAAATAAAACAAATAAGACTTTCTCCAGAAGAAAAAATATTATCAGACATACTGTGAAAATTTCCTTGCTCTGTTAATTAATAAATATTTAAAAAAGACAGAAAATTCCAAGGGGGTTTACTAATTCTAATTGCAACTGTATATTTACTATGCTATTGAGTGTGTAAGTGCATAAGTACATAGTGCATAATTTGCCATTTGGGACGCAGCTCATGTACTTACACACTCAACAGCATAGTAAATTAATTTAGTGTCGTCCCAACCGGAAATTCAAACCGTTTCCCGTTTGATGGTTTGCCAAATTAGTGAAATAAATGACCAAACTACCAAATAGTACCTGCCATGAGTTTAACCGCATTCACCATCGGGAGGCAGTGTAATCACTTATGTGGGAAAACTTAGCTTTCACAATCCAAAATAAATAAAGTAATCCAGCCTCAGTGCCTGATATCCCACGGCTTATACTTAAATATAAAAAAAAATAATATCCCCTGACTTTCAATGTCTGGAAAAGCTTTTAAAATTCCATATTCCAGAAATTCCTGACACATGGCAACCCTGCTGGTAAACCTTAAAGGCTACAAATGTTGTCCTCTATTAACATGGGTTTAGTTACACCAATATTAAGTGGTCAATCAAAGTCTCTAATTTTGTGTTGCCCTATTAGGTTTTTTTTGCTAAATGTTTTATTTTTTCATAACGATGACCTGATCTGCGCAGTAAAACAATACCTTTGACCAATCAGATAAAAGTGCTGTGATCTGCGGTTTATGAGGTAAAGTACAGACTTAGCCATCCATAAAAGTTAATGAAGCCTTTTGTCACATTCCTGCATTATAATATACTGTACAATACATCAGGCTTCTTACATCTTTTCCAGTCAAAATAAGCATTTTTGCAAGCACTTTCAAAAATATCCATTACGTTTACATACATATAACAAATAGCATCTGAAATAATGTGATGAAATATGTATATCATATATTGTTATTCTTTAGTACAGTATAGTAGTTTTCAAAAAAAAAAAAAAAAACTTGATTGCATAAGCCCAACACTGAATTACTGTCATTTACTCTCTTGAATCTGTCATCTTAAATTCGTATTTATATGCATTACACACTCATGAAGTGATAATCAAATCTCCATGAATTTCTCCTATTCCTTAGAGGTCACAGTTGAAGACACATTTGTTCAGTTTAGCGTTTGACATACTCTAAGAATTTTTGAATGTTCTTCATAAGAATGTTTTGTACTTTGTTGTCCATGTCATTTGTATATTTTACATTTCTATGTCTTATGTGAACCACTTTGGGCAATTTAACTTTAACAGTTAAATGTGCTATGCAAATAAAGAAGTTGACTGCTCAATGAAAAGGCGCAGACTTTTTATTTTATGCAAAAGCAAATACAGTGGGGGAAATAAGTATTGAACACGTTTTCTCAGAAAACATATTTCTAAAGGTGTTGACTTGAAATTTCCCTAAATGTTGATAGCAACCAAAGAGATCCATATATGCAAAGAAAACAAATCTAATTAGTTTACAAATTAAGTTATGCGTAATAAAACGACACAAGAAAAAAAGTATTGAACACATGAAGAAAGGAAAGTGTAGAAAGGCAGGGAAAGCCCAGACAGCAGCTGAAATCTCTCAGTAGTTCTTCAGCAACCCTCTGCCCTTCCTCAGTGTAAATGAATATCAGCTGCTTCAGTACAACATCTACATTAGCAGGATGATAAAGATGAAACCAGAGTGGACATTTCAGCAAGACAATGATCCAAAACACAGCCAAGGAAACTTTCAGATGCTTTCAGAGAAAGAAAATCAAGCTGTAGAATGGCCCAGCCAATTACCTGACTTGAAACCAATATAAAATACAAATTAAAGATCAGATTTGATAGACGAGACCCACAGAACCATCAGGATTATGACACTCTGTTGAAGTCTGTGAAAAACTCACACCTGAGCAATGCATGTGACTTCATTCTCCATATGAGAGGCGTCTTTAAGCTGGCATCACCAAAAAAAAAGCCTTTCATAAAAAGTATTAAATACATTTCAGTACTCTCTCCTTGTGTCATTTTATTGTTATTACACATACCAATTTTTTTTTGAATTTTTTTGTTTTGTTTCATTTTTAATGTGCGTATTCTTTGGGTTTTTACCAAAATCTGGTTCAATTCCATGCCAACAGCTCCTTTAGAAATATTATTCCCAGGCAAAAAAAACATGACGACTTTTTTCCCCCACTGTATAAGCAACAAATTGTAAAATGTATAAGCACCAAAATTACATTTAAAGCAGTTTCAAGCACTTTATTCAAAATCTAGGCACTTTTCAAACCGTGAAAATAAAACAGACTAAAATTCAAGCACTTTCAAGGTCTTCCAGTGACCATACAAACCCTGATACATACATGATAGAGTAATACTTCAAGTCTGTACGTTATAATAATGCTCCGTTTCACAGAAAATACTTTCATTTGGACTGATTATGATAAGATTAAATAAAGGCAGAGAATAAAATAACATTTTTCAATTCCGCTTCAAAATCTGAGTGTCCGTCTTATATACATTCATAATCACTTCCTAAATGAATGCGTGTTTTGATGGTAGTGTTCGTGAAATACAATTAAGACATACATAAGTATTGCTACATTAAATCTTGAGATATATTGTGTTTTCATTTCAACTATTTCAGCTCATCATCAGCTCATCAACTCTTTTTTTACACTTCAGATGTATGTCACAAATTAATAAAGTGTTAGCTTGATATAATGTGTTATTCACATTTATTTAAAAGGCATCGTTATTTTCGATTTAATCGATTCTGAGATTAGTTTTTAACAGTAGATGGTAGGAATCCGCAATATATCGGTTTAGCATCGATACCGCAATGTGCAAATCTGCAATGTTGAGTTGGAATTGTAATTAAAGGTGCTGTATGTAAGTACTTGACTCTTCTAAAGCATAAAAATACCCTAATATGTTTGCAGATATTTAAGAAACATGCTAAGTGAACATTCTTGTTTATCTGAAAAACAATGCTGAAGTCAGATATTCTGCTTTGAAAATTTCTGTAACGTGTTTGTTTTGGCTATTTTAACCCGCCCACTGCCAGTTTAGCCATTTATATTTCAGTACCCCAGGTTGCCTTGATGGAAAACCATGTATTTCATTCATTCAGTCAGGGGGGCTCTCAAAGCATGCGCTCGTGAACGAAATGCGACCTCCGGTGGACAGTAGCAGACTCCGAAATGAGACGCAGATTCAGAGTTCCAAATGAGGTGGTTATTAATTAGCAAATAATATAAATATTATGAACGTAAACATTAGGTGAGCAGATTACATAGTAATTACGTGTCCTAACAACATGCTACGTGACGAGATTTGCAGTGATGAGCAATTTGGCTGTTTGCACCAGACGAAACACGACAGAATATGCACTCACTCACGTAATGGTAAGGTTTATAACCTAATTAATACATATTAAACCTATTTAACATTATTAAATGTAGATGCTGAATCACTGATATGTGTTGGTTTGCATCATTTCACAGTTCTAAAGTTCAATTTCAAACGGTTTATTTGGTTTTTAAGATCTGAGGTGAACTATCTGCTGCTGCTTTCAGTAGAATGGCAATAAATGTCACGTAAAATGACATTCAAACTCACATTGTTAGCATTTAACACTGAATAAAGCACATGAGGTGTGCCTGAGGTGATCATTGTCAGTTTTCTGTTGTTCACCTGTGAGAAATAGACACCGTTTCTAATATATCAATTTCAGGTGTTGGTTAGGACAAAAACTCCTTTTAATATGAAAATATTCCTTCTATCGCGTGCCGTTACTTTTATTTAGAACATGACTTAAATCAGCCTTTAGGCTCGATAGTCAAGCTCACTCCTGTTGGTGTCGTCAATCTGGCAACATGCGCTTGTGTTTGTTTTGATCCAGGAATGCAACACCTAGTTCAACCACTGGGTGTCAAACTTACATACTGCACCTTTAAAACACAGTTCAGAACATGTCATTTGTTGAGTCACTGCAAAGTTCAACTCCAAAGTTTTATTTGGATGTTTACTTATTTAGATTGGCCTGTGACTAAGATTTCAAGCTAATTTAAACTATTTGGGCACTTGAAATTATGACGTTGTCTGCTTTAACAAAGATTGTGTTTAATTATTTATACAATGAAGACTATATAGTGTTGCTTTACACTTAATTATTCATTTCAAGTTTATTTGTATAGCTTTTCACAATCGTTCCGAAGCAGCTTTACAGTCAAAATCAGAAAAGTTAAGGAGTCGTCTGTAGAGTGGACAGTATATTCATTCATTCATTTTCTTTTCGGCTTAGTCCCTTTATTAATCTGGGGTCGCCACAGCGGAATGAACCGCCAACTTATCCAGCATATGTTTTACGCAGCGGATGCCCTTCCAGCTGCAACCCATCACTGGGAAATGGACAGTATATTAAAATAAGTTAATCTAGGCTCAGTGTTGCCAGAATGGGCGGTTTCCCACCGAATTTGGGGGTTTTGAATTTGATTGTGCGGTTAAAAAATGGCATAGGCGGGTTGACAAAATTTGGCCGGTTTTGAAACGTAAATTTTATATGCAACTTATTTAACAAAACATAACTGTGTGCTCCTACTCTATTCAGTTAGTAGTGACCAGTGCATAGCGCAAACCGCGTGGGCCCACCCGCAAGAGGTTTTTTCACAATTGACAGCAAGAACAAACAGAAGCGTTGTCTGATTGACAAGCAGCACCTAATTATGTTCAAAAGAATTTAAAACGCCAAATGGGACGAATTTATACCCCATTTCGAAAGTAAAATATGCTCTAATAGGTAGTGTATTCTACACAACAATAAGTGCAGTGTGTGGGTGAAAGGGGGGCAGTGTTTTTATGTGGTCCGGTTATGTTGTTGTTCTGTGACTGCTGGTGTTGGATGCTGTATGGTTAAAAATGATGACAGTTAAAGTAAGTAGGTTAACTTCGATTTAAATAAATTAAAATTGAATAAAGTATTAATCTAATATTTTGGGCGGGTTTTGGGCAGCTTTTGGGCTGGAAAAAGTCAGCTATATCTGGCAACACTGTCTAGGCTGTCCCCAAAATCGACTACTACTCAAGTATGTACTACATTTGAATTTACTACACGACTATCAGAAAAGTATGTTGTATATAGTATGAATGTGAGTAGTATGAATTTAATTTCATTTTCTTTTCGGCTTAGTCCCTTTATTAGTCTGTGGTTGCCACAGCGGAATGAACCGCCAACCGCAACCCATCACTGGAAAACACCCATACACTCCCATTCACATACATACACACTATGGACAATTTAGCTTACCCAATTCACCTATAGCGCATGTCTTTGGACTTATGGGGGAAACCGGAGCACCCGGAGGAAACCGACGCAAAGACGGGGAGAAAATGCAAACTCTACACAAAAATGCCAACTGACCCAGCCGAGGCTCGAACCAGCGACTTTCTTGCTGTGAGGCGACAGCACTACCCACTGCGCCACCCCTGAATTTAATTTACTCTTATTAAATCCGCCATTTTTCATTCCGCTGTGGCGACCCCAGATTAATAAAGGGACTAAGCCTAAAAGAAAATGAATGAATGAATGAATAAATCCGCCATTTGTCACTATCACATAACCTACCCACGTTAGTTGAGCCTCTTAACTCCCATTCATGAATTCTCTCGCGTGACATTACGGGATATCATAGCATCCATCGGATGCGCACTTCAGAATCGAATAGTAGGTCATCCGGGTATTTCTCGCCTACTGTTTTTCGAATACTATGGCTGCGTTAAATTACACTTTTAGACACGCACTTGTGATTTTCCCTCTTTTTAAAGCGTGTTCCACTTCATCAAGTGAACGAGGGAAGATTACATGGACCTACCCTCAATCCCTTGATTTTGACAGAGGGAGCGAGTTGGCTTCATACACTATGTCCACACTAGCATAGCATATGTCCCAGAATGCAATGCGAATGTGATGTCACAATAGTGTAGTTCTCAAGTGCTCAGGGGTCTCGCTCGCACCTTTCAGACGTAACTAGTTGAATGAATGCCGTTAGCGCACCACGAGTCACGTGACAAGAACTGACCGATCAGCTTCAGCTTGTATGGAATACACACATTTCGGTAGACTAATTATCTCAGACAAACACAGAACACCCAAACTGCAGTGCTTTGTAATTTTCTCCATTAAAAACACTTGTTTCAGAGTGACAGCAATGTTTTGCTAGCTTGTCATCCTCTGAGAAAACGGTTGATGTTGATGTAAAATAAAAGCCAACTTACATGACACTTACGTGAGCTTATTATTCAGTTATTGTACTGTTAGATACCTGAAAAGCACCATTTAGTTTAGTAGTATCCTTGCTATATTGTATTCATTAGTGGTTTTGCTTGTGTCCTATTTTTAACTAAACATATGATATACCGAGGGGCGGCATGGTGGCTCAGTGGTTAGCACTGTCGCCTCACAGCAAGATGGTCACTGCTTCGAGTTCCGGCTGGGCCAGTTGGCATTTCTGTGTGGAGTTTGCATGTTCTCCCCGTGTTGGCGTGAGTTTCCTGCAGGTGCTCCGGTTTCCCCCACAGTCCAAACACATGTGCTATAGGTGAATTGAATGGACTAAATTGGCCGTAGTGTATGAGTGTGTGTGTAAATACGATAGTGTATGGGTGTTTCCCAGTACTGGGTTGCCTGAAGGGCATCCGCTGCGTAAAACATAAGCCGGAATAGTTGGCTGTTCATTCTGTTATGGCGACCCCTAATAAATAAGGGACTAAGGAACATGAATGACTGAATGATATACCGAACCATACCAAAACCGTGACCCTAAAACCGTGACACCAACCGAACCATGAGCAATCTGTATTACTGCATCCCTAATGTATATTTTACAAGCTTCAGTGTTTAGTCAGATTTGCCTGAACTGTTGTGCACTCTGAAACCATATTCTTTCCACTTCATCTTTGCCCAGCTCCCAAAGACGGCAGAGGTGCTGCAGACCTTTCCTGGAGGTGATCATCAAATACTCTTCATTCTCCGGCTGCTGGGTCACAGTATAACGGGCCAGAACAAGAGACTGGCAGAACCGGCACATAACCAGCCAGTAGAGCGAGTCTCTTTCTGCCTCACTGAGAGGGAAAACACTTTCCCATCCCGCCACCACCGGCCCTCCAACATCTAGCGGATTGGGACTCTCAATCATCATGTACATGATGGTGATGGCCAGCTCGAAAATGAAATACCCATAGCTCATGTCTGCAAAATCAAGAATTCCAGAGATCTTGTATTTTGAGGGTCCGTCAGGTTTCACTAAGAGGTTGTGGTCATTGAAATCTCCGTGGTTGATGCCTGCAATGCAATAAAAAATATTGTAAGAAAAAAAACACACACAATGGGTCTCGTTCACTAATAATTGCGTACATTTATTCGTATTTATACTCACAAATGAAATTCTCACAAAGCCTTTCCTCCTTTTTGTTCTTAAATTGATTCTTCTTTTAGTGAATTTGGAGTGTTCTCAATGAGTACGTTTACATGGACACCAGTACTCCAATTTTAATATGATTAAGACAATACTCTGATTAAGAGTCTACCATGTAAACAGCAATTTTTTGATGACCTTAATCCGACTAAAGTCATAATCAAACTATTACCATTTTGTAGGACTTCGCTACAATTTTGCGACAGGACGAGCACACGGCAGTGGTCAGGCGTTTGACAACAAACAAACAAACAAACAAACGAGAATGGCTTCAAGCAAGAGAGCACATTTTTGGTGCGAGCGGGAAACGATGACTCCGCTTCAATCCAGTATCTCAGAGTTTGCCACGGGAGCATGAATGAAAAGTTAGTGAATGAAATATCAGAGGTGGCCTGTTGCTTGAGAATTTGTATCCGCCGTTGTCTGTTTGCACGAATAGTGTCAGAAATAACATTAATTGCTTAATAATTCTCATTAAGCAAGCTCGAACACAACACAAAAAAGTGAAATGAATGAGGAGGCATGTGGAAATAACACATGAAATTATGTTTATGTAACACATAATTATGCTATGAAAACGCGAGGTAAAACGCACTGCATTTTTGTTGACTTTTCAAAGCGTTGTGCATTTTATGAATCTAGGCAGCCACTGTATCAACGGTCTTGATGCTTAGGTGCTTTTACTGCACCTAAACTTTTTCCAACTGCGGGCGCACAGAGCGCTCCGTCAAAATGTGAGACGCAGCAGAAATGCCAATAGAAAACCATTTTAAAAGGTGCCTCTTGCTGCAAAAACGCATTTGGTGTGAACAGCCATTCATCACCATCAGGAAACACATCTGTCTGCTCTCTAAAGATGCAGTCACAGTTGCCTCCAAATACATGGTGAGACACAATCATTTATTTAAGGATAGAGCAGGTGATAGTTGTTTGGTCCTCTATATATACATTGTAATATCAATTTTTAGTGTCTAGTTACTTTTCATTCACCCTGTAAATAAGTAATAACATATCTATTTATATGTAGAGTCCTTTATACATGTTTATAAGGCCCCGGGCGTACATTATTACTACATACATGTGGTATCGGTTGTTCTTGAATTTTTTTTCATACATTTAGAATCAATTTTAGTATGAAATTTTTGATGAATCATGATTTTTTGTAAAAACGTTTCACACATACATTTGTGCGTACGCATGTTTAGTGAATGAGACCCATCGACTCTGGAATAAAAAAAATTGAATCTATTGAATATCTTACACTTGCGAAACAGTGGTAGTTTTGGCATGACCTGGACCTGGTACTTCTCTATAATGCCTTTTACGATCTTCTGCATGGGATCCCCATCCATCACATGAACATACTGGTTTAGGAGTGGAATGCTGGTGAGTTTCCATATGAAATGTTCTCTCTGAAGGACACTTGTGTTTGGATGCTCCATCTTTGCATTCACAAAAACAAACAAATGCTTAAACAGAGGGCATGACATGGACATTCTTGGGAAAATGAAGGCTTAAAAAGTACTGTATGGAAGTTTTGGACTTTTCTGAAGCATAAAAATAGCATAACATGTTTGCAGATATTTAAGAAAGATGCTAAGTGAACATACTTGTTTATCTGAAAAACAATGATACAGTCAGTTATTTTCCAGAAAATTCCATGTTGGAATGTCTACATGTCTTTGTTTTGGTCTCTATAACCAGCCCACTACCAGTTTACCCAATTATATTTTAGCACACTGGGTTGCCTTAGCAGAAAACATATCGTATTTCATTTCAGTCTTGAAGGCTAAGTCACCCAAAAATAAGACCTCCAGAGGACAGTAGCACCATTAAAAAGTAAAAAACTTACAGCACCTTTAAATTTAGTGTCACTTATCATGAATATATTTTTAAATGCAAAACGAATGTATCTTTTTTAATTGTTGATTTATTATATGCATATTTATAAAAAAAAAAACAAGCTTCGTTATAACCCATTTTTCCCGGACCATTGACATTGATGAAAGTTCTGATTTGGGCCAACAAAAAGGCCATTGTCTATTGTCAATAGCATCTTTACACAAAACTCTCAATCAAATGATTTTTTATTGGAATCGTTCTATTTATCAGCAAAATATTGCAGTGCACTGGTAAATTTGACCGAACCTTAACTTTAATAGCATTCAAAAACACGTTAATTTTAAAAATATTATATGATCTTATAAAATATTATTAAAAAAACAATGTACTATCACTGTATCATCCTAAATATGTTAATGTTAACATGTTAAACTTAAATCATGGCTGCAACAGCTCTTTTTTGCAGTGTATTGCAACCAAAAACTTACTGTACAACGGCGTGGATGTAAATATAGTTGTAAATCTTAATGTAAATAAAACGATATAACCTGAACTTGTAGTGTAAATAATAGATTTATTTTATTTTTTGTTTTGTTTAAACTTTTCCTTTATTAAAGGAATGAAATCAAAGATCTTACTTGCAGTAAAACTGTATCCAATGTGGCGGCCATTTTCCCAACGTCATACAAGATTTGAGGACCGCAGGTGATTTTGGCTATGGTCGTGCCGGACAGGTAGGTAAGAAAGCGGACTAAATAGATCTGTGTGCCAAATCCAAAATCTATAAAAACACACACACACACAAAATAATAATTAGCATCAGATATTAAATATAAACTCATCCAATGCTTTTCAGGCACCCTTGTTGACATTAAAAGGATAGTTCACCAAAAAATGAACACTCAAGTGGTTCTAAACTTTTTTTTTTTAATTTGTTTTTCATTTTAAAAAATTATCCAATCCAACAATTATCTAAATGTAGAAAGCTACTTGTTTCGGTAATGACAATCAAAATGTTGTGTAACCATTCTTACAGGACAAAATGTAATATTAAACTGGAAAAATACTAATAAATGTTCATACCTATCAGCCATCTTGGTATAACTGGCCCATGTGCTCTTTTACTCAACATTTTACTTTATTTGAACTCTTTATGCGTGTTTAAACTGTGCTTTAAAACTGTTGTGTAGGATAAGAACATCAATCATGGACAAAATCATTTTCCTGCTTTTTTTTTTCTTCATTATTTTATTATTAGTATTATACATGAATATTCCGGAAACGATTTGATCTTCATTCATTCATTCATTCATTTTCATTTCGGCTTAGTCCCTTTATTAATCTGGGGTCACCACAGCGTAATGAACCGCCAACTTATCCAGCACATGTTTTACGCAGCGGATGCCCTTCCAGCCGCAACCCATCACTGGAAAACATCCATACACACTCATAACTCCAATCACACACATACACTACGGACAATTTAGCTTACCCAATTCACCTATAGCGCATGTCTTTGGACTTGTGGGGGAAACCAGAGCACCCGGAGGAAACCCACGCCAACACGGGAAGAACATGCAAACTCCACACAGAAATGCCAACTGACCCAGCCGAGGCTCGAACCAGCGACCTTCTTGCTGTGAGGCAATCAAGCTACCCACTGCGCCACCGTGACACCCATTACTTGATCTTCTGTCATGTAAAATGATCTATTAGGCCAACACAATTGTTTTTAAATTTGTTCTAAAATTTGTGTGTTAATATGTTTAAACTACAATATAACACACATATACAGACATAGACACATTGCGGTAATGAGTATTTCCAACGCTATCTCACACCAATTCATAACTTTTTGATTTAGTGGCTGATTTGTATGAATTCATACGATCTCATTCGTACAACTTAGTACGATTTGCTCATCCCCCAATGACGGTTGGGTTTAGGGGTGGGGTTTGGTGCCTTGCCTCCTTTTTAAAATTGTACAATTTCGTACGACTGAACTCGAATTCATACGAATTAGACACTAAACTGACAAAACGTAAAATAGTTACGTTTCCTCGGGAGATCAGGCTGGAATTTCAGTAGAATATGTAGTAAAATAAATAAATATATAACTGATGTTGAAATTACACATTGTGCTTGGTGGAGAACATAATTGTCTTTATTCTTATGTTGTTGTTTTTTTATTACTAAATGACAAAGTTCTATATTTAAAATCAGTTACACTTTATTTTGGGTGATACGGTGGCGCAGTGGATAGCGCAGTCGCCTCACAACAAGAGGGTCGCTGGTTCGAGCCCCGGCTGGACCAGTTGGCATTTCTGTGTGGAGTTTGCATGTTCTCCACTTGTTGGCGTGGGTTTCCTCCGGGTGCTCCGGTTTCCCCCACATTCCAAAGACATGCGCTATAGGTGAATTGGGTAAGCTAAATTGTCTGTAGTGTATGTGTGTATGTCCTGGTCCTCCAGATTGGGGGTTGAGCGTTGGGCTAACAACTCACCTCATAAAAAAAAAACAACAGATGTTACAAAACACCAATATGGAGCGGCTAAATATCAATTTCCATATAAATGGCCCTGGGAGCACACTTTATTTTAAAGTGACGTAGTTACAGTCATTTAACTACTCAGTAATATTACTTAATTACATGTACTTACAATATGGTGGAGGTTAGAGTGTGGTAGGGCTGCACGATATTGGAAAAAACAGACATTGCGATATTTTATTTTTCTGCGATACATATTGCGATATTGAGCATAATTTCAGCAGATGACCTGAATGGCTCTATTTGGAAAGAATCATTTTAGATTGATTGAGATAATTTTGTAGGCCATTACTGTATCTGCATAAAATATAATAAACCAATCACAAGCATTGATGAATAAAGCAGCAAAGATACAAGTAAAATAAACAGTGCTTTATAGTTTTGGGTGAGTGTATTCAGGTACATAAATTGAATTATCAAATGTAAAACAAGCCTGTATAGACTTCATTAATCTTTCTTTAAGTTACAGACATTATAAATTGTTGTGCCTGAATGCTTAAAACTGGCTTGGAACACTTACATACCTTTACATCCCGTGATTTGTTTATTTAGTTTCTATATTGCAGTGTTTTCTTTTCTTCTTTTTCCTGGTTTCTTTTGTTTGCAGATTGCTGCCACCTGTTTCAAATCTGCACGGCTAATTGTCCACGCTATATAAACTGGCTGCAGCGGACCAGAAGCCAAGAGAGAGGGGAGACAACACATCGCAGTTGATCTGCTCCAGTCCCAGATACAGGGGCTTGCGACTCGTGCACTATCTTTACTAATAATGTGAATTAGTTTATGTACGGTATGAGTAAGGCATGGGGGTTCTTTGTTCATTTAAACCTTTTTCTCCTGTTTTGGTGGGTAGGCAGGGAGCAAGGGAAGTAATTTGTATTTTTCTTTCTTTTGAGAATTTTTATTTTGTTAGGAAAGTTAGTTTGCATTTAAATTAGTTATTGGATTGTTTTGTTTGTTATTTTTTGGACTCCCATATCCTGAGGCATTATTTTTGTATTATGTTCTTAAAATTCAATTTACTTCTATACAAATTCTATTATTTTAAAAAATAATAATAAATTAATAATAATAATATGAACAAAAATGATTGCCTGACGGTGTTTAAATATTTGATCAAGAATGTGTTGTTGTCTGATAATTCTGGACTCTGGAGATCGTTAACTTAAAATACTCTCCCCTCTTTCTTCATTTGTTCGTTTCTATTTATTTTTAACTCCTATTTTTTTTTTGTAGGAATGTAACAATACTCACAGACCTTAAAAATATATGCAAATGATCAAATGTTTGGTCAAATTTGTGGAATTACTTCAAAGTGTGACGAATAAATCACGTTGTTTTTTTTCAACTATAATCCTGACTCCACATTTTAAATCTTGCGATGTGTCTATTGCAAATGCTCACACTGCGATTATAGATGCTGAAATGATATTGTGCAGCCCTAGAATGTGGGTTAGGTTTATGGTTGGTTATATGTAATTATGCATTGCAGGACTCCAGTGGTGGAAAGAGTACTGAAAAATCATACTTGAGTGAAAGTACCATTACTTGCCTAAAAATGTAGTGCAAGTAGAGTAAAAGTATCTGTTGTAAATATTACTAAAAGTATGAGTAAAAAGTAGACCTTTCAAAAGTACTCATGAGTAGTGAGTATTACGCTGTAAAAAGCTGATGCATTTACATTTAATTTGTGGATGTGTGTAAACGTAACATTCTGTAGTGCATTTAGTTATTGCTCAGCAGGCACACAACATCATTAGACGTTAATATTAGGTTAGATTTAGATTGTGACGTCAGGTGACCAAAATTCAATGTCTAGCCAGCGTCTAAGGACAACGTTATTTTGATGTTCAATAACGAAGTCAAATGATATTGATATTTGGTTGATTTTAGATTGTATTAGAAAGTGACCAAAATCCAACATCTTAAACCAGCGTCATATTGACGTCAAATACTGACATTTATTCGTCAGTTATGGCAACTGAATTCCAACGTCTGATAGGTGTCATAGTGGTAACATCCACACAACGTCAAGCTGTAACATCAATAGACGTTGATATTTGGTTGATTTTAGGTTGAACGTTGGACATTGACATCAACCTGACGTTAAGTTCTGACGTCAATCCGATTTTCATTTCCAAACAAAATGCCACATCCTCACAACGTTGGGTACTTCGTCAATCTGATGTCATGTTGACGTCTTGTGCCTGCTGGGTGTTTAGGGCCATTTCGGTCATCATACAGTAAACATCCGTCATCTTCTCATCAGTGACATGCATGTAAACAGTCTCTGGGTCAATGCATGTAAAAAATCTTCTTGGACACTTTTAATGCTTTCAAACAGTTTGCTGCATTTAGAAATCACCCATGTCTTAAGGTATTTCATTATGATGGGATTTACAATCTATGTGTGATTTGATTGGACAGGAATCACAGGACTGATTTTTCTAATCCCCATAGACAAGCAATAATATAAAGTATTTTTCAGTCGGGCTACCAAAATCTATCTACACCGTGCCCAGCGAGGTATCTAGATAGCCTGCCAGGCACGCTGTTGATAAATTTTGGTAGCCCGACTGAAAAAACAATAGCCCCGGGACTTCGGCCTACCAGATTTTGCAAGCCCTGCATTGTAAATACCATAGTAAGTGTATGGAACATGTGTAACTACCTTACCTTAAATTAAAGTGTTACCTTAAAATGAGAATAACCCAAATGATGCCAGAATATACATTTTGGGTGAACTATCCCTTTGAGTGCTCTTTTAAAAATCACAGGCCATCAAGATTTAATTTAATTAAATTAATAATTGACCGATAAACTCACCAAATTCCTCCAAGCTCATCAGTTGTCCGGTCAGTGTGGGTATAGCGGTCTGCGCAGGAAGGCCTCTTTGGTGTAAAAAGTTCATAGATTGAGTCTGCAGCTCAATAACAGCCATGTTCTCGCTGTCTGCAGAGTTCATGACTTTTAAAACATATTCCCCACCCTCGCTGGGCGCCACGTAGAAGTTTTGATCATCATAACTGGGTAATGGCCGAACGATGGACGCGGTCAACCCATAGAGACGCTTAATAATGTCTGTAACCTGCGAATGGCTGAGATTTGGCTTCGATTCTTTTGTGGACATGGCTGAGGAAGGGAAAACTGGTTATTCACAAAGCAATTCATTACTAGAGCAATATAGCCAAAGGAAATTGAGGTAACATCCGCACATTCAGACTTTCTCCTTAATAATATAACATCAGAAAAGTATTACTTGCGAATGCTAAATAGGGAAATCATATTATCAGCCAATGACTATTAAAGTATAACATTGTTTACAGTCAATTAAATGCAATTTCAGACCGAATATTCAAATTAGCATGGTAGAAAATATAGTGAGCGTTAAAATGAACGAATGTGCGAATGCAAAACCAACATGACCTCGATTCAAAGGAAATCATGCACTCTATCCATGCAATGTTGCATTGTTTTACTAAAATAGGTTAAATGAATAATTCAGTCCAAATGTTCATTGGGATAACTGACCATTGTTTACTATAGTATGTGTGGTAAGCAGGTTTTTTGGCAGGCTGATTACCATTTGTACAACCAGTTTTACTGCAAATTATTTCAAAGTTAATCTACTGTATGTATGGGCAGTGAAGCATAACTATATCCATGGTTTAACTGTGATAACCATGTTTTAGTATTATTATTTGTAGTAAAATGGTTAATTTTGGAGTTGTTTACATTTATTATTTATTTATTTTACATTTGAAAGTACAGATATTAACATTTATGTATGATATGATACGTGATTAAATAACACCAGAAGTAGTTTTTTTAGGTAAACCTACTGTTTGTACAGCATAAACCATACTCGGAATGATTTACTGAAACAAATGTAAATAAAACACACGATCTGTATGATTTACTAGGTTTAAAACTTTTTTAAAGACATAAACAATCATATGGGATGGTTGAACAGCTCGTAAATTAGTCATATTCCTGTCGTCTAAACGAGCAGTGCTATTTGTCAAATTAAACTTTGAACAGTGTTATTGTCACATGATCTCTTATAACCAAATCACATGACCTTTTTTTAATGCGCATACTGGAATTTGTTCAGTAAAAGTGTTTCCATCGCAGTTTATGCGCATCTTTTCTTATCGAATTAAAAGTTTATCCTACTCAGTTATGCGCATACATTCTTTATGCGCATTTCCAAAATTTATGCGCATCTTAGCGTTTCCATCAACCGATTTTTTTATGCGCATATCCAAAATGCGCATAAAAATAGGTGGATGGAAACGTAGCTAATGTCATGCATGGATCAATGGAAAGTCTCGCGCTTGCAGACTACTGTTACTGTTTTTATGTGGTTATTTTTACAAAAGCAGACCGCCCCAGTCGAGACAGCGTGCAAAATGTTTAAGACTAGCAACGTTAAAAACGGATAACGGAATGAAAATGACCTTTAAATTGCGCTATTACCGGCTGAGGAATGTTGCTAAACCGGTCAGTCAAATGGAGGTTTGCTGCCTGTGCTCTCGCTGACGTGTTCTGCGTGGGGATGGGGAGTCGAATTCAAAATGGACCTTGTACCGGAATCCCAGAGTCGAGTCTGTTTTTTCAAACCCTCCTTAATGAAGCAGTTACGTCAGGGGTGTCAAACTCATTTCACATCGTGGGCCACATACGGCCTAGGGAGATGTCAAGTGGGCCGGACCATTAAAATTATACCATACTCTGCTATAAATAACCAAAATATCATGTCTTTCCTTTTGTTTTGGTGTAATGAAGTACAAGAACATTAGGAAAATGTTTAAATTTAATGAACTATCCTTCTACAAAACATTTCATGAATTACCTCATATTTCTTTAGACAAGTGTGATCAATTTACTTTTATATGCATTGCAACTGATCCCACTGATTGTACAAAGGCACAACACTTTAATTGGTACTGGACAAATATAGTAATGCACTTTAAGATTAAATGAGACGTTTAAAGAAAGGAATCTTTAAACCACTTACACATACGCATATAAAATCTCAATTTAATCCCTGCGTACACCTTACAAACTAAGGAGAGTGATATTAAATGTGTAGCTAATGAAGACAGTGTTCACCTGTCCTGTAAATCTGTAAACTTCATACATGAAACATACATACACATACAATACATACTGAACATTGATGGAGTTGTATGAACAGTGGAATTCCATCACACTCTGTTGTTGTGAAGCTGCTGACTAACATTAAAGCAACAACGTCGTAACAAGCAGTAGATGACGCACTGATACCGTCTGCTGTTTTCAGTCTGTCTCAGTGATACGGCGTTCTACTCTGATGGAAACAGTGCGCCCCTTATCGGATAATACATGAATTGCAGCTAATTAAAAATATTAATTCCATGTCTTTTATGCATTTTTTTCCCACTTTCAAATGATCCTGCGGGCCTGATCGAACCTCCTGGTGGCCGTATGTTTGACACCCCTGAGTTACATTCTACAGTTATAATGCTCATTCCCGAGCATGATGAACACCGAAGGCGCCCGCTTTGAGTGCGTGTTCACACGTTTAACGCTTTTGCTTTCCAATTTCGCGACCACGAGCACTCTAGGCTATTATAAACAGTGCTGTGGGATGAAGTTTGCTTTCACTTTCAAATTCCTATAAGGCAAACCTTTTTGCATTTTGGTTTTAAAGATGATCTGCCTGCTGTGTCAAGTTTGCTGTGTTATAAATGAAACATAGTAGCCTATATGTGTGTGAACTTGGATCGGATACTATTTGCGGATCGACGTCTTACATTGCTGCAGGTAAAATTACAATGTTATGTCATTGGCTGCTGCTATATGCTCAAGTAAAGTTTTAATTTAACCCATGCCAATTTCACAAATAAATAAATAAAACACTAATCATAATGAGTAACCAAGATTTATTTATTTATTGACACAAAATCTGACAATGCATGTGGTCGTGGTTTTGTTTTGGCCCTGAACGCACTTAATTTCCCCTCTAATATCCATTCTTCTGTTTATTTTGTAGACAAATACAATAAAAATGACACCAAATGAAATTCGTTTCATAAAGAGGATTTTTTGTTATTAACATACCGAATCAATGAACAAATTGCACAAAACAAACAGTGATATTTTAAAGTACAGTAATTGGCTATTTAAAAGTAGGCCTACACATTTACGAGAGAGAGAGCAATATGATATGTTTCGAGGCACAGTCTGTCACGCTGCTTTTATTTTTTTATTTAAGGTTTGTTAATGCTTGAATTATTTAAGTTAAACGGGCTGCACGGTGGATAGATACAGTTTTTGTTGCTTTTGGATTAAAAGAGTGCTGGATAGTTTCCAAATATTGGTCTAGGTCAATTTTAAATAGATCAAAAAAAGGTTTAGAGCCACTAAACTTTTGTTTGTGAATATGAAACTTGGCTAATAGAATACATAAATTAATTATATACACTTTTTCCAAGTTTCCTTTAGAAACGACCCAAAGAAAAAATCTTTCAAAGAAAAGGAAAAGTCACTCATAATATAAGATTGAATATACATCAACAGATCTGACCAGAATTTATACAGGATGTTTAATCCTTGCGCTATTTTAAGTGAATGTAAATGGAGTCGATTCCACCGACTCTAAAATTAGGAGTCGAGAATCGGAGTCGACTCCAAAAAACCCGAAACCGAACACCCCTGGGTCATTACGTCACAGGACGTATGCATGGTCTGTAAATCATTCTATGCTCTTGATAAAAAGGGTATAGATAAGAATCTCCTGTTTATGTGAAATCTTTCGATATTATTAGCCAAGTTTAGCCTACACACGTGTAAATGGTCGGAGAGGAAGCCTAACATCTTCTAAATTTTATTTTAGAACTCTTAAAGGACTTTCAAGTCGTAAAGCAACCAGAACTGTGATTATACTCCAAAAACTGAACTCCTCTTCTCTATGGTAAATGTTATGTACACCCGCTCCTGTTCTTTATTAGTTTTTTCTCTCCTTCTTTCTTTCTTTTTGTTATTTTGCTTACATATTTTCTGCTAAGATGTGAATATCCTATCGTAAGATTTGTTATGCATTTGATTGGAAATGTTCAGCAAATACAATAATAAAAAAATCATTCTATGCTCTTATAATATATGTAATATCTGTTTATTACAATTATTTTAATAAATGAGTTTAGAGTTTCACGTGTACCAGTTTTATTTGTTGCAGCCACCATTTCACTCATAACAAACGTAGTTTTCAGCTTGAATTAAACATTTCTTAAAACGAGTCCTAGCATTCGTAGCCCATATAGTGCATGTTGTGTGTGTGTGTGTGTATATATATATAGATATACATTTTCACATATTCTTTCCTTAAAAAGTAATCAGGTATAATACAGTTATTACTTTTTTAAATGACTTAAGATTATATATATATTCATAATTCATTCATTTTCTTTTCGGCTTAGTCCCTTTATTAATCTGGGGTCGCCACAGCGGGATGAACCGCCAACTTATCCAGCATATGTTTTACGCAGCGGATGCCCTTCCAGCTGCAACCCATCACTGGGAAACATCCATACACACTCATTCACACACATACACTACGGACAATTTAGCTTACCCAATTCACCTATACTGCATGTCTTTGGACTTGTGGGGGGGACCCGGAGGAAACCCACGCGAACACGGGGAGAACATGCAAACTCCACACAGAAATGGCAACTGACCCAGTCGGGGCTCGAACCAGCAACCTTCTTACTGTGAGGCGATTGTGCTACCTGACTGTGCCACCGTGACGCCCCGATTTTATATATATATATATATATATTAAAAACTGGAAAATTCCTTTCTCTGTTAAACATATTTAAAAAAGAAAAAAGCACAAAATCATTATTTAATTTTCTGTTATTTTTAAATTCTAATTAGTAGGACACATTAAGTTGTTGTTGTTATTTTTAATTATGATTAATATAATTTAATGACATATAGCTTTTGAGAACAGTCAATAAAATAAACAGTTTTTTGGGGGGACTTTGTGTGTGTGTGTGTGTGTGTGTGTGTGTGTGTGTGTGTGTGTGTGTGTGTGTGTGTGTGTCCGTGTGTGTGTGTGTGTGTGTATGTGTGTGTGTGTGTGTGTGTGTGTGTGTGTGTGTGTGTGTGTGTGTGCGCATGTGTGTGTGCAGTTTCAGAATCCACCAGCAGAGGCTGACATGACCATGCTAACCATGATTTCCTCCTGGGGTTTTAAAAAATAGATTAAAATAGCATAATTTGCACTCCATAAACCAAACTTAAACTAAGAATGCTAACGTTTGCTAAAGCTAATGCTTTCTCCACAGACCTTGCTTTACTGCAGTATAGGCTAGTGTTGTTTTTGGCATTATCTTCTTAATGTTTATCTTCTCTTTATCCCTTTTTAAAAAATAAAGCAAATAATAAAAACTACAGGATAACTATAACTACATATAAAATATATAAACTAATAGACAGTGACAGCAATACTGATTAAACAATTTTGTGTGTGTGCGTGTGTGTGTGTGTCTTATGGTAGCCTAGGACACGCTCATGAACTGTGTGTGAGTGGATTACAAATCGCTGGACTCAGTAAGAAAGACTCTAAACAAATTGCTAAACACTGCTCTGTGTCTGCAATAATAGGCAGTCTGCATGTTTGGAAAAGACGGTGCCATCTCTATCCTTAATTTGCAGATGTTCCCTTATGTATCTATTTATTTACTTCTTTGTGCAGAGCTGATCTGAGTGTTTTAATATTGTCATGTAAAAGATATTCAGTGATTGTATTGATCTGCACATTGCTTGTACTGTCAAACATAATGAGCTCTTTACGATTATTTGGATGCTGTGTTGCTTTAATTAGTATTAGTCATTCCAAAAAAATTCATCAAATGTGTGTGTGTACGTGTTTTTGTGACATGTCAGGACACAAATCTGTATAATGACATAGGTATGAAACAGGTATTACAAAAAGGAGGTGAAATATGAGGACATTGCTGATGTACTCATTTCTCAAAAAGCTTATAAATCCCACAGAATGAGTTTAATCAGAGAGTTAAGCTGTCCACTGTTTCCTGTGATGGTTGGGTTTAGGGGTAGGATGGGGTTAGGGCGATACAAAATACGGTTTGTGCTGTATAAAATCAATGGAAACCTATGTAATGTACCCACTTTTCACAAAAACAAATGTGTGTGTGTGTGTGTGTTTTATTGCTTTTGCTGACTGTGCGTATTATTGTGGTTTTGAGGCACATGTTGAGGTTACAGGGTTATGGTTATGGTCTATTGTCCTTACTCTCACGCTGAAAATAACAAAAAGAGGAGACAACTTTAGCAAAGTTTCACGTGTTAAGAGAATTGTTGTCATGTCTAAAAGACCAAACTTACAAAATGACAACAAAAAGCACTGTGTCTGTAAAACTAAAAGGGAAATGAGTTGGCGGCGGCAGACTCTGCTTCTGTATACACAGAGGAAGGATTGGCAGGGCTGTGCATGCAGGCGACAGAAATGAAAAAGCAGCTCTGTATGTCAAAGGGAAACATTATAGCCTTCAGAAGCGCTCAAGAGCCTCAGCATCCTGTGATTGTGCAGATACCACAGCTTATATGTTGTATATGATGAAATGATCACTTTTTAAAACATATGAGTCTTATAAAATAAGCAACGCAGGCTCATTCTGATTACATACCCCTATACATTTCTGGAAATCGTGAAATACGTTCCAGGAGGTAAATTTGTTTGCAGTTTTTGTTTTCACGAATCCAGCAGAGGCCGCTGTGTACGCTTTTTCAGATCTCAAGTTTCTCTTGCGAGTGCCATTCGTGCCTGCTCTTCTCACGTAAATCCACTAGAGGTCGCTGTCAACTGACTGACTGACCGATCGACTGACCCACCCTCCTCCTTCCCTAAACCCAACCAACAGTGTTTTCAAAAACACCGATTGACCTGATCACCCCCCTCCCTAAACCCAACTGACAGTGTTTTCAAAAGCAATTCAGAAAAAGAAAAGCCCTCGTCTGATTTTTATCACGTTTTCAGATTTTACCACATTCTCACCCTGTTATTTACTTGTTTATTAAATTTTTTGGCTTTTGTTTTTGTTTTACCTGCTTTCTGGAATCGTTCTTCACCAGACACGAACCCCGCCGTCGTGGTCAACTCCTTTCTGCGTCTCAAGTCCGCCGACGTACTGAGCAAACTGGTAGCACTGGAAAAGCCGTCCACATGGAGGTAAGCGGTCAGCTGGTAAGTGTGAAAATAAACTGCGTCATAGCGTTCGTTTTAAAGACGAAATGCAGCCATACTTACTCTTACTCTTCTCCATACTCTGGCTACATAATTCAGGATCTCCAGAAATATATATAGGGGAACGTTTTCAGAATGAGCCTATGTTGAAAATAAGCCTCATATATTGTTTTTTTATTTAATCGTTTTTTTGAAAAAAAATATATATATATTTTATCAATTTAAAATATTGTCATTAACAACTTTTTTTTTTTAAATATAGATTTTTTTTTTTAAACCCTGGCATTGTGTTGTCTAAAATTAAATATAAATGAATATAAAAAATTGATCAAATGGAAATGAAAAAAAATGGCACCTTTTTGTTATTTTATAAAAAAAGGCATCAGTAAAAATTATTTTAATAATAATAATAATTCATTCATTCATTTTCTTTTCGGCTTAGTCCCTTTATTAATCAGGGGTCGCCACAGCGGAATGAACCGCCAAATTATCCAGCATATGTTTTACGCAGCGGATGCCCTTCCAGCTGCAACCCATCACTGGGAAACACCCATTCACACACATACACTACGGACAATTTAGCTTACCCAATTCACCTATACCACACGTCTTTGGACTTGTGGGGGAAACCGGAGCACCCGGAGGAAACCCACGCGAACACAGGGAGAACATGCAAACTCCACACATAAACGCCAACAGACACAGCCGAGGCTCGAACCAGTGACCTTCTTGCTGTGAGACGAACGTGCTACCCACTGTGCCACCGTGCAGCCAATAATAATAATTCATTTATTCATTTTCTTTTCGGCTTAGTCCCTTTATTAATCTGGGGTCGCCACAGCGGAATGAACCGCCAACTTATTCAGCATATGTTTTACGCAACGGATGCCCTTCCAGCCACAACCCATCACTGGGAAACATCCATACACACTCATTCACACACATACACTACGGACAATTTAGCTTACACAATTCACCTATAGCACATGTCTTTGGACTTGTGGGGGAAACCGGAGCACCCGGAGGAAACCCACGCGAGCACGGGGAGAACATGCAAACTCCACACAGAAATGCCACTAATAATAATAATAATAATATAAATAATTATATTTATTAACGTTAAATGTTATAATTAATGTTAACAAACACAACTTTGGATTTTAACAACGCATTAGAAAATGCTGAATCAATTAATAAATGCTGTACAAGTATTGTTCAGTCTATTGGATCATTATTTTCAAGTGCTACCGGGAATAAAATCTATTGTTATGGAAGTAAATTAAATCAAGATTGACTCTGAAAATTGGAATAAAATGCTTTTAAATCATCTTTAAAATCCAATATTTCCTATTTTTAGTGAGACTTTGACTTGAGATTTGAAAATCCTGCACAATTAATCATATTTAACTTGAATTTGCCAATGGATTAGCTCTCATTCAGATATAAAACCATTTTTTAGCATGTTCAGAACTCAACTCAGACATCATGTTGCTTGCTAATAAGTTTACAGAACTATACAGCAGCTATTTTATAGGTTTATCACACCGACATACTTAAGTAGATAGCCAGAGTTATAGTTTTATTAGTTTTCATGATAACTTTCTTTTTGCACATAATTCCACGCGTTTTGCGCGTAATAATCATGAAAATTTAGTCACAGATTCACCAGTGCAAAGTCCAAAGCCAAGACTAACACAGTATTTAGCTGTAAAACTTATCTCTGTGTGATGCTTGTAAAGTTAATAAATAGGTGTTGTAGTTACCTTTAACACCAGACGTAGCCTTCTGTATGCTAAATCAAATAAAGCGGATAATACCACCAAGAAGGCCGCTGGTTCAAGGCTGGGCCAGTTGGCATTTCTGTGTGGAGTTTGCATGTTCTCCCCGTGTTGGCGTGGGTTTCCTCCGGGTGCTCCTGTTTCCCCCACAGTCCAAAGACATGCGCTATAGGTGAATTGGATGAACTAAATTGGCCATAGTGTATGAGTGTGTGTGTGTGTGTGTGTGTGTGTGTGTGTGTGTGTGTGTGTGTGTGTGTGTGTGTGTGTGTGTGTGAATGAGAGTGTATGGGTGTTTCCCCAGTACTGGGTTGCGGCTGCAAGAGCATCTGCTGTGTAAAACATGTGCCGGAATAGTTGGTGGTTCATTCCACTGTGGCGACCCCTGATAAATAAGGGACTAAGCCGAAGGAAAATGAATGAATGAAAATACACAAGCATTATATTAGCATTGGATGCTGACCATTTAAAAGGGGTTTTGTTATTTTGCTAAAAACCTCTGCACGAAATTGCTCTTGACAAAGCAATACAATTATACTGCCTGCTCATCCACCACAGTCATTATTAATATAATAAACCTCTATGGATACTTGACTCCACTCATATATTAGCAGTAGCTGTGAAAACATGTGGCTCAGTATCTGCATGCTCCATCTTTCAGACAGGCTCAGGCTAATTTCCTGACATTTTCTGTTCGCAAAACAAACAAAAAGACAAACGGTTGAAACTCCTCTGACGGTCATTAATGGAAAATTATTACCGACTGAACCAATGAACGGATGGCGTGGTGGCGCAGTGGGTAGAGCTGTCGCCTCACAGCAAGAAGGTCGCTGGTTCGAGCCTTGGCTGGAACAGTTGGCATTTCGGTGTGGAGTTTGCATGTTCTCCCCGTGTTCACGCGGGTTTCCTCCGGGTGCTCCGGTTTCCCCCACAAGTCCAAACACATGAGCTATAGGTGAATTGGGTAAGCTAAATTGTCCGAAGTGTATGTGTGTGAATGAGTGTGTATGGATGTTTCCCAGTACTGGGTTCCGGCTGGAAGGGCATCCTCTGTGTAAAACATATGCTGGATAAGTTGGCGGTTCATTAATAAGTCCTGATTAATAAAGGGACTAAGCAGAAAAGAAAATGAGATGAGATGAACCAATGAACATTTGAGGAAACAAAATGAATCTGCGATAGAGTAAAACTTCATTCTTTCCTTCGGCTTAGTCCCTTATTTATCAGGGGTCGCCACAGCGGAATGAACCGCCAACAGAATATGTTTTACGCAGCGGATGCCCTCTTAGACACAACCCAGCACTGGAAAACACCCACACACTCTCTCCTTCACACTCATACACTACGGCCATATACGGCTATAGCGCATGTCTTTGGACTTGTGGGGGAAACCGGAGCACCCGGAGGAAACCCACGTCAACACGGGGAGAACATGCAAACTTCACACAGAAATGCCCACTGGTCTAGCCAGGACTCGAACCAGCAACCTTCTTGCTGTGAGGCAACAGTGCTAACCACTGAGCCACCATGTCGCTTAGAGTAAAACTTTTGTTACGTAAATAATCAAATAAACCGAAAGATACTTAATTAAACTGATTTGATTAAGAATCTAATTTATATGTGTATAAGCTGTAATTCATTTCCTGTTCCTCTGAAATGTTTCTCCTCCCGAGACGGTATTTCCCACAATGCCTTTCTGCTCGCTGGAAGATTTAAAGTGACGGACCTCAATCCCTGGAAATTTTTGATCATCTGGACACTTTTACATTTAAGGATGCAACCACTGGAGATGAGAAGTCATGATTTAATTAAATGCATTTAATTAATTGATGAGTTTAATTAACAGTGCTTCCGTTTACATCTTATACGGCTTCCTGAGAAAAATACAACTTGCTTAAAAACATTGACCTTGAACTCCAGGCTCACCATATGGGAGAAATGAATCCATGCTAATGCTAGCAAATCATATCTGCCAGACAATATCCCAAGCTATTCTGTAGGTCAGGACTGCAGTTTATTTGTGAGAACATTTATTGAATAGTTTTTGCTGGAATCCTGTCTCATCATTTTTAGTTAGAACACAAAGTTCCAGTTTAAAGCATGTCTAGCATGTCTTGTCTGATTTAATGCTCTTTTTAATCTAGTTTGTGTCATGCAGGACACATATAGGCTCATTGTATCATATTGTCCATGTGTCATAGAGGCACCAACAGAGACCAGATGAGTCAGAAGTGTCTCATTTAACAAAGATCTTCCCTTACCATCATCCTGATGCACTTTGACAAGCCTATCCAAGGGATTTCACTGCAAATCCCCAAGTGTTTGTCTCTTCATTTCACATAGTCTCAGCTTCACACAGCAGAACACAAAAACGCTGAGAGCTGATTCAGTTTTCATCTGGCTTTAGGAAGCATTTCCAAGTGTGCGGTGACTGGAATAGAAATCAGAAATGGGAGATTTCACAGAATTATTTGGATAAATATTATTGTGCCGCTGCTCCTCCACATCGAGAGAAGGCAGCTGAGGTGGCTAGGGCATCTATTTCGGATGCCTCCTGGACGCCTACCTAGGGAGGTGTTCCAGGGATGTCCCACTGGGAGGAGGCCTCAGGGAAGACCCAGGACACGCTGGAGGAACTATGTCTCTCGGCTGGCCTGGGAACGCCTCAGGATCTCCCCGGAGGAGCTGGAGGAAGTGTCTGGGGAGAGGGAAGTTTGGGGTTCTCTCCTGAGACTGCTGCCCCGCGACCCGGCCCCAGAAAAGCAGAAAAAAATGAATGAATGAAATATTCTTGTGCCCAAATCTATCATTATATTAAAACCAAAAGCCAATGTAGAACCAGTTCAAGCTTCAATTTCTTAATTTTATCAGGTCAGTCTGACTCTTTTTGCTTGTGAAGGTTTAGCCACTGTAGGCTTTCAGTACAGATTCTCCTAAAAAGTAGAGACACTAGCTGTTTCCATCTAAAGATGCGAATTAAGCTCATCTGCAAAACTGAAATATCGCATTAACGCGGGGGCAGCAGTCTCAGGAGAGAACCCCACACTTCCCTCTCCCCAGACACTTTCTCCAGCTCCTCCGGGGGGATCCCGAGGTGTTCCCAGGCCAGCTGAGAGACATAGTCCCTCCAGCGTGTCCTGGGTCTTCCCCAAGGCCTCCTCCTGGTGGAACATGCCTGGAACACCTCCCTAGGTAGGCATCCAGGAGGCATCCGAAACAAATGCCCGAGCCACCTCAGCTGACTTCTCTTGATGTGGAGAAGCAGCGGCTCTACTCCGAGCTCCTCTCGGGTGACTGAGCTCCTCACCCTACAGTATCTATAAGGGTGCGCCCTGCCACCCTGTGAAAGAAACTCATTTCGGCCACTTGTATCCAAGATCTTGTCCTTTCGGTCATGACCCAAAGCTTATGACCATAGGTGAGAGTAGGAACATAGATTGACCGGTAAATCAAGAGCTTTGCCTTTAGGCTCAGCTCATTCTTTACTAAAATGGACCAGTACACTGACCGCATTACTGCTGTCGCTGCACCGATCCGCCTGTCAATCTCACGTTCCATCCTTTCCTCACTCGTGAACAAGACCCCAAGATACTTGAACTCCTCCACCTGGGGTAAGGACTTTCCTCCAACCTGGAGATAAAAAAAAATCTTGTTCTTATTTGTTCATTTTACTTATAGCATTTGTATTAACTACTGTAGTTCTACTTTAAACGTTCCATTCTTTACTAGAAATATTGTGAGCTCTTATGACAAATTGCTTGTGGGGTTCGTTATTTTTAATCCTCTTACATATGGTGAATGCATAATTGTAAATGTAATTACCCCATTACTGGTTTCCTTTTGATGTTGTTGTTTCAAGGAGAGTTCAAGGAGAACAGAACAACATCATTTAGATTTGTTTTCTCTTGGTGTCTGTGGTTTTGCTATGCTGAACAGTCTGTTCGTATTGAATCAGTATTAGCAGCTTTCGTATCTAAAATTAGAGGCTTCTTAGTTTGCCCGAGGGCTTCAAACATGCTGAAATGGGTGGAAATGTTACAAAGAATTGGTATGTGCATAATGCCCTTTTACAAGCGAAAGCATTTCCTCAAGTAATGGGAAATGCATGAACATTATTTCAACCACATTTTGACATTTTTATTTAGACAACAGTTATGTGCTTTCTCTGTACATAAATGTACTTTGGCATATTTAATATGATGCATACCCTAAAATGAGTTTAATCTTTGACTCATTTGACATTATTATACATTTACTTAGCATTGTATTTACTGTAGCATTGTTGTTACCTGTTAAAAGTGCTAGCTATATTTTGACATACTGTTTAAAAATTTTTTATAAAATGTTTTTGCTAATGCACATTTTTCACTCAACCCTTGGTTACAACTTTTAGGTTGATAGATTCATTTTGACCAAATTCTGGATCATCAGCAAAGGCTTACGTGACTTACTAATTGTGTACCTCAGGGTTCGGTATTTGGCCCCTTTGTCATCTTAATATACAAGCATTAGAGAAAACACTTTTGTCATTAAACAATCAGTGGTGTGCCTCAGGTTTCTGTATTGGCCCCTTCATCATCTTAATATACATAACATCTTGCATAACATAATTAAAAGATTCAAGTAATCTGAAGGAAATTTCAGTGCATAAAGGGCAAGAGTGCAAGCCTAAGCTGAACAACCATGATCGCCGATCCCTCAGGCGGCACTGCATCAAGAATCCACAATCATCTATAAGCGATATCACCAAATGGGCTCAGGACTACTTTGGCAAACCTTTGTCAAGTACCACAATATGTAGTTACATCCACAAATGCCAGTTAAAACTGTACTGTGGTAAAAAGAAGCCCTTTGTTAATAGTGTCCTAAAGCGCCATCAACTTCTCTGGGGTTGGAGGCATCTGGGACGGACCATCACACAGTGGAAACCTGTATTGTGCTCAGATAATCAGTATTTTAAATGTACTTTAGCAACATTTTTTATATGATGCATACTCTAAAAAGAGTCTGTTTAAAAAAAAAAAACTTCTACCTGTTAAAAGTACTAGTTATATTCTGACATACTATTTTAAATAACAAATAAAAGTGTTTTTCACTTACAATCAATGGTGTACCTCAGGGTTCTGTATTGGCCCCTACATCATCTTAATATACATAACATCTTGGAGGAGTTACCATTTAGCATACTTTTTACTTGCTAGATCTACTAGCTATATTCTGACACGCTGTGCTAAATATTAAGGAACCATATGTTTACTAATATGCACATTCATTTAGACTTTCTTTGCGTTCATAATTCATTGGATTGTGAACATCTCTGTAGGTGTCATGACAGGAAAACCGACACAGATCCATTTATGCAGCAAGCCATTGTCTATTAATAATGCATTTCCATCTGTTACAACCTCAGTAACTTGCCCATAAACAATACAATCTGTATAGTTCCATTATATGAAGGTCAGCTTTTTTCTGTGCATCTGTATTAACCATAAGATTTGCTATGTGCAAAACATTAACACAATAAGCCTTCTAAAATGGTAAAAACATGATAGATTGTTTAGAAATCGGTGGAATTAACATTAATTTCTTCTTGGTTGCCAGCCATGTGCTTTTTAAAAATGAGTCCAAATCATTGTGATTGTGGGCAGCATTGATAAATGCAAATAATAAAAAGCAGCTGAGCTATTAAACAGACATTTCTATGCAGTTTCAAAAGATAAAATGGGTGATTATAGAGACTGAGCATTACATTTGCAATGCATGATTTTAAAAAATGTATAAGCTGAAACAACAAACAGTCCATTGTCAATATTACAGAAATCATGCACATGCAACAAACAACATTGCATTTAAATGATCTTCATCTTTTTTGCAAAGCCAATGATTTCTGACCAAAGAACCAGTTTTGCTTATTCTAATATATGGTAATTAACAGCTATCAGTGTGCCACATACTTACCATTTATAATTCTTATTAATTCCCTAACCTCATTGGCAAGCAACCTTTTATCAATGACCTTTAACTGTTTTCTTATCAGTGTCATTGGAATTCATTGGCCTGTATATTCATGACAAGAAAAGATCAAATATGTGTTCTCAAATGAATAAAGACAGACATTACATGAACAAAGTTATGTGGAAAACCAATTTTAATTAAAAGTTTTGTTGTCTTCTAATCCCAGAAGAGATTAAATTTAATATCACGGCTCTCAATTAAATTCTAAATAATTAATATTTTGGACACCCAGCTCTGCATGTGCACAAATGTTAATTTGCAAAATTAGATGTTCCCATGATCACGTGAACTTAAAAGTAGTGCACTTCAAAGTTGATTATTTGGCCCCTTTCGCCTTCATAATACACACAGCATCTCAGAGGAGAACCCTTCTGTCACATGAACCAACCAATGGTGTACCGCATGGTTTGGTATTTGGCTCCCTCACCTTCTCAATATACAGTACACAACATATCAAAGGATAACCCTTTTATCACATGAACCAACTAATTTGTACCCCAATTTGTACTTGTGTACCCCAAGTTTCAGTATTTGGTCCTCTCAACTTCTTATTTACCATTTACATTTATGCATTTAGGTGGCACAGTGGCTCAGTGGTTAGCACTGTCGACTCACAGCAAGAGGGTTTGAGTCCCAGCTGGGCCAGCTGGCATTTCTGTGTGGACTTTGCATGTTCTCGTGTTGGTGTGGGTTTCCTCCGGGTGCTCCGTTTTACCCCACAGTCCAAAGACATGTGCTACAGGTGAATTGGGTAGGCTAAATTGTCTGTAGTGTATGTGTGTGTGTGTAAATGAGTGTATATGGGTGTTTCCCAGTGATGGGTTGCAGCAGGAAGGGCATCTGCTGTGTAAAACATATGCTGGATAAGTTGGTGGTTCATTCCACTGTGGCGACCCCAGATTAATAAAGGGACTAAGCCGAAAAGAAAATGAATGAATGAGATTGGCTGTAGTGAGTGTGTATGAATGCGAGAGTGCATGGGTGTTTCCCAGTACTGGGTAGTGGCTAGAAGGGTGTGTAAAACATCCGCTGTGTAAAACATATGCCGGAATAGTTGGCGGTTCATTCCTCTGTGGTGACCCCTGATAAATGATGAATTGGATGATGAATGAATTTGAATTTATGCATTAGACACTTTTATGAAATGCAACTTAAGAAAAAGGAACAGATTCATCCAAGAGCCAGCAATCAATTTAGAGAACATGTGTGTGTGTCTGTGTGTGAATGTGCATTGCTTTAATATTGTGGGGTTGGTTAAGTATGTGCGGAGGTGGTGTGACTTCAGCTGCTTCTTGAAGGATATGATTAACTCAGCCATTTGTTGTGTCAGTGGTTCAGAATTAAGCCCCTTCTGACAGATTTTCCAACCAATGGCATACCCAAAATGGTATACCCAAGTCCCCCTTCCCCTTGTCGTCTTTTGGTGTGTTCACAATTGTAGTTCAGTTCTCTTTGTTAGTTGGTTTCAGACCAAAAAATAAAATAATACAGTCAATCTAGCTTGATTACTATATACAGTGTCATTTAAGAATGAACCTTAAAATACAAAACAAAGACATGTATTGTATGACAAAGCAATGCTGTACACTCTGCTGGGTTGTTGGGTATACAGGTAATGGCTTTAAATAAGTTTGAACTTTACAAACAGCTTATAAAATGTATAAAGGATTCAAAATACAACCAGCAAATGCTCCATGAGACACACAAAGTGACACATTTTTGAAACCTGTATTGAACTGTATGCAACATAGGCTCATTCTGAAAACGTCCCCCTATATACATTTCTGGAGAACGCGAATTATGTAGCCAGAGGTACGTATGGCTGCATTTCGTCTTTAAAAGGAATGCTACGGGGCGGTATGACGCTGTTCCTTTTCGCGATTACCAGCTGACCGCTTACCTCCGTATGGACGGCTTTCCCACTGTTACCAGTTTGCTCAGTGGCTCGCCATGTACGTTGGCGGACTTGAGACGCAGAGAGGAGTTGACCACAACAACGGGGTTCGAGTCCGGCGAAGAACGGTTCCAGAAAGCAGGTAAGACAAAAAAAACAAAAGCCAAAAAATTAAATAAACAAGTAAATAACAGGGTGAGAATGTGGTAAAATCTGAAAACGTGGTAAAAATCAGGCGAGGGCTTTTCTTTTTCTGGATTGCTTTTTTAAAACTGTCGGTTGGGTTTAGGGAAGTGGGCGGGCAGGTCAATCGGTGCTTTTGAAAACACTATTGGTTGGGTTTAGGGAAGGAGGAGGGTGGGCCAGTCGATCGATCGGTCAGTCAGTCGGCAATTCAGTCAGTCAGTCGACAGCGGCCTCTGGTGGATTTACGCGAGAACAGCAGGCGTGAATGGCACTCACGAGAAAAACTTGAGATCTCAAAAAGCGTAAACAGCGGCCTCTGGTGGATTCTCGAAAACAAAAAATGCAAAAAAAACGTACCTCCTGAGACGTATTTGGCGCTCTCCAGAAATTTATATAGCGGTATGTTTTCAGAATGAGCCTGGGTTGACTGTATGAGCAACAGTGTGCAATGCTTGAACATTTTGTCATTAATGATTGCATCATGTGACAATATGTCCTCTTTTGGTTCATTTAGACCTTGCATTCATATTTCAGTCAAACAACATCAGTGTTTTTAAAGTGGACCATGATAGAACTTTTCAGCTATCATTGGTGTACATTGGAGTTTGGATGATACAGTTCACACTTACTGAAATCAACCACATTAATGTAGAAATAGCACCAGAGTTTGTTTTATTGAAACCAAAGTTGCCAAAAGTGAACACACATCTTGGAAGAGATCATTCCTGTCACATAAAATAACCAACATTGTAACTCAGGGTTCGAATTTTGGCACTTTTGTCATCATAATGTACAAACCACAATGAAGGATAGCCTTCTTTCACTGCCAGCCAATGGTGTGCCACAGGGTTCAGTATATGGCCCCTTCATCTTTTTAATATTTCCTACCACTACAGTACTGACAACTCACTGTCCGTATTTTTAACTATGACTCACTTATCTTTACAGAGAAGATAGATTAGATTAATGTATTCAATCAGTTAGTCCTGATGCTTATGTACGCTGCACTCTTCAAGACTGGATGAAGGAGAATGACATAAAACATCTTCATCGTGAATGCCTGTAGAAATCACGGTCTCACTGAAATGACAATGAAAGAGATAAGCCAGAGGTGATACAATTAAGAAAACTACAATTCAGAGAGAAAACGAGAAAAACGCAATTCATCAGATGTTTCTGGTTCCACTTTCAGTTTTGAAACACTAATTGAAACCCTGAAGCCTGCTGGATAAAGGCTGAGATTTTCTCCTGAATCAAAAGTTTTCCATTACCTGTTACAATATGTTTGCATGCCTGCATATTTAGCAGGTTTTACAGCTATATAAAAGAGGTCTATTCGACGTGTGCATTACATTCCTGGTCTGATATATGACACACTCGTATTGCTGCCTTGGCCAAATGATAATCATTTAATCGCATGCATTATGTGTCTCCAGCCACATATCTCATCAGTATTTAATTGAGGAGGTCACATCTCTGCAATTTGTCAGTTCCATGGTGTGTCGCTTCAGAGAAATGAAAAGATAATAGAATTTAATTAAAACATAATTAACAAATAACCGGATGTCCTATTAGACCACAGTCAGCTTTCAACGTCCGCAGTCAGAAAGGTAGTCGCCATCTAAAATGGAGGGTAGAGAAAATGTGATATATAAAACTTAGTAATGGGTATTTTCACTCAGGCTGCTTTGGAGTTTTCTCAACATGAACCAAATACAAAATTAACACCAGTTACAGTTAATTAGAAGTGTTTTTTTTAAGAATTTTACAGAAGCTGCTTTTATCATTATTCTTGCACATAACGACTTTCACATTCACACCCTGCTTTTTACGTGTGCGTCTTTAAAATCATTGGTTTCCATAACAACATGCATATCTGTTTCTATTTACCTAATTGCTCATATAAGGAATTCATCTACACTTCAGGCTTGATCACAGTTGGCTTTGAGAAATTGCTTCACGCAATTATAGGCAACATGATAGTGCTGTTAAGTCTGCCATCTTTTCTGATCATGCTGTCAGTTCTGCTGCAAAGTATTTCACAGGTTTAAGAGTCTACGTGGGTTTAGTTACAAACAAATGCATGGATTATTAAAATGTATACACTGAAAGCAATGCAACTACATCAATTTTTGCATTTCCACTCGCTCTGTCATATACATATGAATCAGCCAATTATGTACATCAAGGGTTGCTATTTAGCCACCTCATTTTATTAATGTGCAAAAACATCTTGAAAAAGATTACATTAACAAACCAGTGGTGTACCTGAGGGTTTGGTATTTGGCTCCTTCACCTTCCAATGGTGTAAAACAAAAATTGACTACAAAAGAAAGCAATGTGCCCAAACAATTCAAAAAAGATCACATTAACAAACCAGTGGTGTACCTCAGGGTTTGGTA
>CAIGQV010007757.1:1562022-1609515 GCA_903798115.1 Danio jaintianensis
CACCTTCTAATGGTGTAAAACAAAAATGGACTACAAAAGAAAGGAATATAAAAGCCAATACATGTATGTGTTCTTCGCTCTTCTTTGTTTCCTTTTTCCTGGATTCTGTATGCCAAAATAATGATATAATAATAATTATTATTCATTCCTTCATCGATGATAGATTCCTAACAGTTAAAATCGCTACACAATTTCATTCATCACAGCTAATGCAGTGTGAGTTTTTGAGATTGGGGGAAAAAAAAACTTTAACTTTTTTCTGTCAGAAACTATTTGCTTCATGTCTTTATCACCAGAGGAGGATGGCAGCACTCAACATCCTGTCATTTCAATGGTCTCGTTTCAGAGACATGGGTGGAGGGCAGGTCAACTTTGCCTCAAATCTTGGCGAAACGGAGCGAACTTTACATGAATATACAATGCAGATCATGAAATATAATGATAGTTTAGGAGAACTACATTTATTCTTCAGGTATTGCTAATGCTTTGGCTTGAAAGTTTAACAGAGGACATTTTTAGATTCCCACTTTCTAGCATTGTCTTCAAATGAAAGGGTAGGAAACGCTGTGATTTTGCCAGTAAGGGGTCATTCACACCGAACACATCTTTGCCTTGCATTGTGCTGCCCTTCAGTGTAAGTGATGCCCTGGATCTCACACTTTAATAATTTAAACACATTCTGTGTGAATAGCCCCTGATTGTGGCGATTGAATGGAGTGCAATCTATTCATATCAAGTTTTGTATTTATACTTGTCTTTTTATCTTATGTGTTTTCCTTTCGTTTCTTATGCTAATACACAAAAAAATGTACGAAAACACAAATAATAACATTTGAATGAGGGAATTTAGGCAGCATGGTGGCTCAGTGGTTAGCACTGTCACATCACTGCAAGAAGTTCGCTGGTTCGAGTCCCGGCTGGGTCAGTTGGCATTTCTGTGTGGAGTTTGCATGTTCTCCCCGTGTTGGCGTGGGTTTCCTCTGGGTGCTCCGGTTTCCCCCACAGTCCAAACACATGCGCTATAGATGAATTGAATAAACTAAATTGTCCGTAGTGTATGAGTGTGTGAATGAGTGGGTGTTTCCCAATACTGGATTGCAGCTGGAAGAGCATCGGCTGTGTAAAACATATGCTGGAATAGTTGGTGGTTCATTCTGCTGTGGCGACCTCTGAAATAGAGACTAAGTCGAAGGAAAATGAATGTATGAATGAATGAGGGAAATTAAAGAAAATATGCAAGGTCTCAAAACATTTTTACAACGGTGTGTCACACAAACGGTGCATCCCAATTGGGACATATCACCCTCTGAAGGGCACTTCAGAGTGAAAACAAACATGAAAGCCATATTGAAGTGTCGCTTCAAACCGAAGTGCTCAAAACTGGCCACTTCGAAGGGCCCTTTGGAATGGAGGATTTTGAAGGGTACAACTGATGGACACCCATGATCCTTTGCGCAGGGAAGTTGTTTGATGTCACACTGACAGACAACTGGAGGCTCGGGGTTTGACTTTCCCTATAAATATGTATGTTTGGTATTTTTCTATCTGCAACTACTGTAATATTTTGAAATAAAGTTATAAATAGAAACAAAGAGTTATAAATAATTATAAAATCACACCTTGATTGTCTCGTTATGACGACCCAGAAAATAGCTTTTTTGAACACAACCCAGACATTCCAAGTCTCCCGCATATTCATAGTAGCTCCCTGATGCCTGTGAATTAGTTAGAATTTCCCGGAAATAGAGGCACTTCCTGGAGGCACTTTAATTTTGAATATTCCCCAACACACTTCATGTTTGGCAAGTTGGGATGTCAATTATCCCTTTTAAGCAGTCACTCTGAAGGGTAAACCCTTTGAAGGGATTAGGGCACAGGGATGAGCCCCTTCCGAATGTAATGCAGCAACCATGTCTGTCTTGCACAGTCATGACTAGAGTCAAAAAGTCAAAATTAGAGGCCACTAGAGGGCATTTAAACTGAATGCATTTTTGTAGTTTAAACATGCTAAAAAATGTGACATTTTCAGCCTGATTTCATGAGGAAACGTAACGACTTTACTATTTTGTCAGTTTAGTGGCTATGAATGAATGAAAGTTAAGCAAAAACATTGAAAATCATGTCAGCAAAAATACAAAAAAACGAGATCAAAGGAAAAATTCACTTTTCTCAGCTCTTCCTGTCGTCCTTTTTATATGGCCGTGCCACATCGCCCAATGATGACGGACCGGTCTCCTGACCAATCAATCAGCTGTCGGCGTAGGAGGACCTAACAAAATGACAGGCACGGAGAGGGAGAGAGAGAGCGAGAGAGAGAGAAAGCAAGAACGGGAGGAAAAATACCACCAATATACGTCTATGGATGTAACAAATATAAAAAAAAAAAAACTAAATATTCAACGGTGTACCTCAGGGCTCAGATTTTGACACCTTTGTCAACTTAATGCCAACCGATGGTGTGTCACAGGGATCAGTATTTGGCCCCTTCATCTTTTTTTTTAGGGGTTTTTCACCTTTTATTAAGATAGGATAGTGGAGGACAGACAGAAAAGTATTGGGAGCAGGGAGAGAGGGGAAGGGTTGGCATAGGACCTCAAGCCGGGAATCGAACTTGGGTCGCCGTGAGCACCATGGTGCTATATGTCGACGCACTTAACCACTAGGCTATTGGTGCCGACCGGCCCCTTCATCTTTTTAATATTTCCTACCACTACAATAATGACAACTTAATGCCCGTATTTTTAACTATATGACTCGCTTATCTTTACAGAGAAGATAGATTAGATTAATGTATGCAATTAGTTCATCCTGATGTTTATGTAATGCTGCACTCTTCAAAAATGGCCGCAAATGCATTTGCTATTTAAACAATGTGGTAAATAAAGGGACTAAGCCGAAAAGAAAATGAATGAATGAATGAACAATGTGGTGCAAAATTTGTAATTGACACCGGTGCCGAGCTGAAATGAGTAAAAAAACATTTGTGTCGTGCAGGGCGCCACGTTGCTCCAGATGTATGATAGCGCCCTCTGTGTGCAAGGTTTCTATGGGTGACGTATTTTAGGATAACAAATATAAAAAAAACATATACGAAGATTTTAGAGAATTTAGACTCCATGATTGTGCACAAGCCAGGAAAAGACTTTCGTAATACCAACGCTATCTCACGGCAATTCATAACTTTTTGATTTAGTGGCTAATTGGTATGAAATCCTACGATCTTATTCCTACAGTTTAGTATGATTTGCTTTTCCCCCAATGACGGTTGGGTTTAGGGGTGGGGTTTGGTGCCACGCCTCCTTTTTAAAATCGTGCATTTTCGTACGACTGAACTCGTATGAATTAGCCACTAAACCGATAAAACGTAAAGTAGTTACGTTTCCTCGTGTGATCAGAATGGTAATACTGACAAAAACTTCCCTTTACGATGCACAGAGCATAAGAAAATATAAATACGATAAATTAAAGTATGACTTTTATAGTTGAACTATCCTTTTATGCACAAGCGTTCAGTTTTGCATTTCATTTGAATACGCTCGGTTGAATCAGACGATTGGAGTCATTAAGAAGGATCAGATTTCCTCACATTATTTTTGTTCCAGCAGTTTCAAAATGCCGTTGCATCTGACAACTTAACATGCAGACAAAAGACGCTCGTTATCTTTGAGGATTAATATCATCAGAGAAACCAGAGGTATGTTTTTCTAGGGACGTATAGGAGCTCGATTTAATTAGCCTTGCTTAATTCAATTCAGTCACCCAGTTCAATTAAACACAGATGTTCTGAGGATATAATAGCATGAATGAAATTAAATTCCCATTCTCTTTCTTGCGGTAGGTCGCTGTTTGGGAGTGTGATATGAGCAGATGTTTGTGTGACAGACTGGAAGAGCGCTTTTGCTCGGATAGGGTTAAATGAGACTTGTGGTGACACACAGAATAAGGATGAAAAGAGAGAGAGAGAGAGACAAAAAGAGAGAGAGCATAACTGTGTTTCTCAGTATAACCAAGGAAACCTTCCCGAAGACCTCGTGTGATGAGCTTATTATCAGTCTTTTATACAACACAAGCTGAATCTGCAGGTTTCATTTTAATATTATTTATGTTTTAAGAGACTGGATCGTGCTCTGTGGTGAACTGTAAGGTAAGCTTGTTCATTTTGTTGAATTCTGTGACTTTTATTATCGCTTCACGGGTGTTTTTGGCAGATATATTGGAGGTAGTTTGGAGTTAAAAATTCAATTAGGAGATCTCCTCTTAATGAAATGCTCCGGGGATTGAGTATAAATTAGATTTCAGACTGAATGATATCTCTTCTCTGCGGTTGTTTGAAATGAAAGATTTTCAATTTATATTTCTGACACAATTGTTGATTATGCTAAAACATGCCGATAATTCTCTGTGTGTTAGCAGTATAGTGTAATTAATGTAAAAGTATAGTAATTTAATGTATTTGAAGAGTTGGTTTACAAAATAAATTAATCCAGTTTTTTTATTGTGTACTGAAGAGTTAATTCGCAAAAAGCATGATTTATCAAAATGAATAGGGAGTTATCTTAATTTGCATACAGCTTGTTGCCAGAATTTAATAGAATTTTGTGTAACACCATATCTTGCAGTTCATAAAATACATCCATTCATTCATTTTCCTTTGACTTAGTCTCTGATTTATCAGAGGTCTCCACAGCGGAATGAACTGACAACTATTCCAGCATATGTTTTACGCAGCGGATGCCCTTCCAGCCACAACCCAGTACTGGGAAACAGCCATACGCTCTTACATTTACACACACTCATAGACTACGGCCAATTTAGTTTATTCAATTCACCTACAGCACATGTCTTTGGACTGTGGGGGAAACCGGAGCACCCGGAGGAAACCCACGCCAACACGTGGAGAACATAATATGCTAACTGACCAAGCCGGGGCTCGACAGTGCTAACCACTGAGCCACCGCGTCGCGCCTAAAATGCATATATATAAAAATATGTAATGAAAATGGACTTACAAATAACAAACTAATAATGAAACAAGTTATATAATACACTTACATGGCTGTGTTTCTAAACTTAAGCACAATTTTTGAAACTGCACTTTGTAATAATGTCAAAATATATGCTTAGAAGTTCATTGTTTCAACATTTTTATATATGTTGACTAACTTTTTTATCATTTAAAGGGATAGTTCGCCCAAAATGAAAGATTTACTCACTATTTACTCTCCCTCAAGTGGTTCCAAGCCTTTCTAAGTTTCTTTATTCTGTTGAACACAAAAGAAGATATTTTGAAAAATGTTAGAAACCAAATACTAAAAACAAATACTATGAAAGTCATTGATTACAGGTTTCCAGCTTTCTTTCTTTTTAACAGAGGAAAGTAACTGATTTGAAACAAGTTAAAGGTGAGTAAATAAATTTTTATTTTTGCATGAACTGTCCCTTTAAGGGTTTGTTTACATGACAATACTGTACTAAAAACAATTTTGAGTAGTTGACATTTTCTAAACGCTAACTCCGATCCATGAAAATGATTAAAATTCAATATTTTTCATATCAGACCTGTAGGTGGCGACACCACGTTGTAAAGAAACACTACATATCTGTGCACATACAGTCCTGTGGTTCAACATTGTTGTTTAGTCAAGTTCTCACTCAGGACTATAGACTGAACACTATACACGCATTAGGTCATGTTTTCACGTTTTTTTTAGGTTATGTGGAGACGATAATGGAATAGTGACTTTTTCAAAAATGTGTGTTTTCAGGTCTGCAGAAGCCTTTGTCATTTAAACGAAGAGTACTAATAAATAAAAGGCTTTTCATTGGTTGCCTGGTTTCCATAGAAACTATTAGATAATCTTTTTTTTTATTTTTTTATTCACATTTAGAAATTGTGTTTGCATTAACAGCTACGAAATCTGCTTCTCGTGAGAGTACAAACATTTTACCCATGTTGCATTGATTTAATATAAATGTTATATTAATGTAAAAGATTGTTTTTCAGCTCCCCAAAACGCTATTGTATTGGCTGAAAAGCATCAATTGTTTTATATTTATTGTTTAATATAAAATATAAAATGGTAGCCATTACAGACCTTTACGATAATTTAGAAATGTGAATAATAAAAAAAAAACATATGAACAATGTTTCCATTTCCATTAACAGATGCAACATGTACCAACATCTGTTGTCAGGATTTGTTAGGAATGACTAATCTTTATGAGGTGGGGGTGGGGGGATATGGGGTGCGCCAACCTGATTTCACCAAGTATGACATGTTCCTGGATTAACATCTATGTTTATCCTGGAACAACATTCCAATCAGCCAATCAGAATTAAGGGATATGTTTACTGTTGATGTTAAGTTTAGGCTTACGCTTAGATTTATGCACCTGTACATGATTGTTATCTAACTATTTCTTCCCTCTGATTTTGGGAATTATTTACAGTTGTGGTTGGGTTTAGGGGTAGGGTATTTAGGGTTAGCCATATTGTTACATGTTAGCCATATTGCAGGGATTTAATATAAATGGTATCGTAACCTGTTTTCAAAAGTTCGCATTTTTCAGCCCCCCCAAAAAGCTTTGTTGTTTAAATGAACGGCCAAACTGCATAAAACGTTTTCCATGGTAAACGAAAATGGTAGCCTGGTTTCTATTATTCATTCATTAATTTTCCTTTGGCTTAGTCCCTTTATTCATCAGGGGTCACCACAGCGGAATGAACCGCCAACTTATCCAGCATATGTTTTACACAGCGGATGCCCTTCCAGCTGCAACCCAGTACTGGGAAACATCCATACACACTAATTCACCCTCATACACTACGGCCAATTTAGTTTATTCAATTCACCTATAGCGCATGTGTTTGGACTGTGGGGGAAACCGGAGCACCCTGTTTGTTCAAAGATTATGGTGTTTCAATTAACAGATGGAAAATATACTAACATGTATCATCATTTATTTTGGAAATTAATTATCATTAGAAAAAAAATGCTATTTAGTCACAAAGGTCAGTAGTGTAACCCGTTTTCAAAAGTTGCCATTTTCAAAACTCCATTGTTGCGTAAATAAATGGCAAAAAAATTATTTAAAAGTTATCAGTTATCTATTAATTTTATGTAAAATTTATGTTAAATTTAAATTTAATATGTTTTAAACAGTCGCCGGGGGCTGCACGGTGGCGCAGTGGGTAGCACAATCGCCTCACAGCAAGAAGGTCGCTGGTTCAAGCCTTGGCTGGGTCAGTTGGCATTTCTGTGTGGAGTTTGCATGTTCTCCCCGTGTTTGTGTGGGTTTCCTCCGGGTGCTCTGTTTTCCCCCACAGTCCAAAGACATGTGGTATAGGTGAATTGGGTAAGCTAAATTGTCCGTAGTGTATGTGTGTGTATGAATGTGTATGGATGCCTCCCAGTGATGGGTTGCAGCTGGAAGGGCATCCGCTGCGTAAAACATATGCTGGATAAGTTGGCGGTTCATTCCGCTGTGGCGACCCCAGATTAATAAAGGGACTGAATGAAAGGAATGAATTAATAAACAGTCACCTGGTTTCTAGATGTTGGCAAACCTTTGAGATAATCTAGTCTGATCTCTCGAGGAAATGTAACTATTTTACGTTTTGTCAGTTTAGTGGTTAATTCATAGGAATTCGTACGACTTTAACAAAAATGTGCGACTTTAAAATGGAGGCGTGGCACCAAACCCCACCCCTAATTCCAACCGTCATTAGGGGATGAGCAAATCATTCTAAATTGTACGAATGAGATCATACAAATTAGCCACTAAATCAAAAAGTTACGAATTGCCGTGAGATAGCGTTGTATATTCTCTAAATTTTAATTTAAAAAAATAGTGTGTTTTGAGTAAAGTGTTTGCTTTTATGTACGCCAAAATGTGAACATATATATATATATATATATATACAGCTGAAGTCAAAATTATGAGCCCTCCTGTGAAATTAAATTTATTTTCTAATATTTTGAATTCAATTTTTTTCAGCACAAGTTGTAAACAGCTTAAAGTGCAATTTACAGAATTAACTAGGTTATTAGGTTAAATAGGCCAGTTCTGTTGCCAACTCGGAAAAACAAATTCTTAAAGGGGTGGTCCACTACGATATCATATTTTAAACTTTAGTTGATGTGTAATGTAGCTGTGTGAACATAAACAACATCTCTGAATGCAATATGCTCAAAGTTCAATGCAAAGGGAGACATTGGCTTTTACAGAGTTAGCTTAGCAAAGCCTACAGCGAACAAATTTGGGGACTACAAAAAAATACATCCGGGCTGATGAGATCACAAACGCTTCAGGTTACGCGCATTCATCTCGCACACACACCCTGCTCAGCGAAGGGGCGTGGCCAGAGGCGCTGTAATGTTGTAGCAGAGAAAGCTAAAATGCCGTCCAAACGCTGCTATTTCCACAGATCTTCTTCTGTTTCTGTATTTGGGCTTCCAAAGGACACGACACAAAGACAGAAGTGCTTACAGTTTAATTTTAATGTTCCAGAGAATTGTATAAACAATAGAGCTTTAGCACTATGCGTGTCTCTCTATGCGGCTGCTTTCCGAGCATTCTACATCTCAAATAACAAACTCGCAAAAGATATTAAAACATTTTTATATTACTTACACATGCTTATTCCGAATATATGTGAAAGACACTTGTCAGATTTTATTTTAGACAGCAGGCGTGAGCTGTGTGCTCTTCATTTCTGTCTGATTCTGCAAGCTAACGCTGCTAACAGCTGCTCTGAGCCTCTGACTGGACTGTTTACACAGCGCAAAAGCGCGCGCTTGTAGGGGAGTGACGTGGAGCTAATCCGCGAATCACAGCACATTATGTTAGCGACCAATCAGAGCCTCTTGAGGGCGGGCCTTTCAGAGGAACTAGGAAATATGACAGTCGTTTGCATGTTAGCTGAGTAGCTGTATATAATCAAAGTAAGATATATGAAAAAATAACGTGATTTTCTACAAGTGAAGCATGAGCACACACTGCTTTGCATCTTATAAACACAACCAAGCCTTAAAAATACACTGTGGACCACCCCTTTAAAGGAGCTAATATTATTGACCATAGACAATGCTTTTAAAAATGTAAAGACTGTTTTGCACATTTCGTTAGAAGGGAAAATATTAAAGGAAATACCAACGCTATCTCAAGGCAATTCGGCACTTTTTGATTCAGTGGCTAATTTGTATGAATTTTTACAATCTCATTTGTACATTTTGGTACCATTTGCTCATCCCCCAATGACGGTTGAGTTTAAGGGCGAGTTTTGGTGCCACGCCTCCTTTTTAAAATAAAAAACCATTTTCGTACGACTGAACTCGTTAGAATTAGTACGAATTCGCCACTAAACTGACAAAATGTAAAATAGTTACGTTTCCTCGTGAGATCAGGCTGGAAAACTGTCAAAAAATGTCTTTGCTTTGTTAAACGGCACTTATTATGGTATTATCTTTCTATTGCTAAAGATATTCGGTGACTAAAATATTATTTTAATAAATATATCTGTAGGGCGACACGGTGGCTCAGTGGTTAGCACTGTTGCCTCACAGCAAGAAGGTTGCTGGTTCGAGTCCCAGCTGGGCCAGTTGGCATTTCTGTGTGGAGTTTGCATGTTCTCCCCATGTTGGTGTGGGTTTCCTCCGGGTCCTCCGGTTTCCCCCACAGTTCAAACACATGCACTATAATTGAATTGGGTAAACTAAATTAGCTGTAGTGTATGAGTGTGTGTGTGTGTTTGAATGTGAGATTGTATGGGTGTTTCCCAGTACTGGGTTGCAGCTGGAAGGGCATCCGCTGCGTAAAACATATGCTGGAATAGTTTAGTTCATTCTGATGTGGCGACCTCTGAAAAATCAGAGACTAAGCTGAAGGAAAATGAATTGATGTAATCCAACAGTATACTGTATGTATGTATGTGTGTGAGAGTGTTTTGTGTGTTGAATTGCCCGAAAGTGTAAAAAACATATTGAGATATAGTATAATTAAGTTTTTGTTCAATTAAATTTCTGTCTCCAGACGTATTTTCCATTCGCAATTTCAATCTCAAGCTTCAATGGAGCTCCTGGCACGTAAATTGTACCGTAGACCGCTTATTTTTATACATTTAATTTTAGGTTTGAATATAATTTGAAGGTATGCTAAAGTGCAATTTTTTTTCACAATGTGATCGTATTGAATTTGAACTGAAAAGAGGAGGATGTGCATCCAGTCCTGTGAGCTGAAAGTAAGCGCGTCTCCAGCTCTTCTTCTCCTCAGATCAGCTGAAGCGTGAGGTCAGGCCCTGCTGGGGAATCAGCGGTCTTTCTCAAATTTACTGTCCTTCATTATAATGATTTCCACACATCTCCCTCTTAACCCTCCAGATCCACCTTTATCCGCTGCTGCATCGGGGGTCACGCTGAGATACAGCTTCATTTCTCCTGTCTTTTTCCCCTTAGTTTAGTCCTGGACTACCAGTTACATTGCTACAAATGTTCAATGTATTTGGGCTCTATTTAAAATATAGTGGTTTGGACACAATGCAGCATACTGAACAGCACATAAAAACAGAAAAATAATGGTCACACTTTACAATAAGGTTTCATTAGTGGACTAAGTATACACCGTACTTGTACAGTATTTATTAATCTTAGTTCAGCATTTACTAATGCATTATTAACATCCAAATTCATGCTTTTTACACATTAGTTAATGCACCGTGAGGTAAAATGAACTGTATTTTCATTCACTAACGTTAACTAACATGAACAAATGCTGTAATAAATGTACTGTTCATTGTTTGTTCATGTTAGTAAATGCATTAACTAATACAACCTTATTGTAAAGTGCTACTAAAATAATGTTTTGCGTTTGAAAAAGAATACTGTCACAATATATGGTTACAAGTAATCTTCGTTACTATACAGTTTATTCGATATTCAGTAGAGAAATGTCACAAATTGCAGGCAATAAATGTTCTTCATCCATGTGTATTTAATTATTAGTTAAATTTAGAATTTTTTTTTCTTGTATTTAATCATATTTATGTGCTAATAATTTCATTCATTCATTTTCTTTTCGGCTTAGTCCCTTTATTAATCTGGGGTCGCCACAGCGGAATGAACCGCCTGCTAATAATAATTATTTAAGTTTGATTATTTTTTTAGTTTGTTTGATTAAGTCTGATTATTAAAATAGTGTTTTTTAATTCATTTTATTTCAATGTGTTTTTTTTTATTAATAAGCGTTTATCTTAATCTGTTTTATTAATCATATTATTAATGATCAATTATTAATAATTTATTTAAAATACTATTTAAAGCTCAAATGTCTCTAAACATTTTTACTAGCATATTCTTGTTGTCACCGGAACCCCTGCATTTGAAAAAAAAAAAAATTATATATATATATATAATTATATATGGGGCGACGCGGTGGCGCAGTGGGTAGCACGTTCGCCTCACAGCAAGAAGGTCACTGGTTCGAGCCTCGGCTGGGTCAGTTGGCATTTCTCCCCGTGTTGGCGTGGGTTTCCTCCGGGTGCTCCGGTTTCCCCCACAAGTCCAAACACATGCGCTATAGGTGAATTGGGTAGGCTAAATTGTCCGTAGTGTATGTGTGTGTATGAATGTTTCCCAGTGATGGGTTGCAGCTGGAAGGGCATCCGCTGCGTAAAACATATGCTGGATAAGTTGGCGGTTCATCCCGCTGTGGCGACCCCGGATTGATAAAGGGACTAAGCCGAAAAGAAAATGAATGAATGAATAATTATATATATATAGGGCTGTGACGGTCACAGAGACAACCGCGTCACCGCGGTGGTCATTTGCCACCGCGGTTGTCCATGCCACCGGCGGTAGTACGTGACGTCACACACTGAAATTTCCGTTATGTTGCAAAGTATTGCATTTCTGTTAGAATATAACGTTAGGCGTGATTCAGCAAGTTCAAGTTCAGCCATGAATCTCGTTGGAAAACCAAATGTCACATCGCCAATCTGGGAACATTTTGGATTCGTACTGAACGAGAAAGGTGAACCAATAAATAAAAGAAGCTATTTGTAGGGTTTGTTTAAAAAAAAAAAAGTGTTAAATGGGCAAACACGCCGAATCTCCACAGCCATCTCCGGTCATGTCACCCAGCCACGTATAATCAACTCCTGTCTTCTGAACGCAAACGCGCAGCTAGTCAGCCAGGTATCGCAGAGGCCTTTCCAAAAATGGGCAGATAAAAAAGAGAAAGTGATAAATGGAAGACATTGACGATTTTGGTCCCTCTTGTTCCTTTCATTCAGGCTATTTATTCACTTATTTATTACTTTGCATTACTGCTTAATACTGACTTAGTCCAGTAATATACTTTTTATAGTAATAATAATAATAATAAGCACAGTTTCGCTATTACTGATTTTATCAGTGAAGGTTATGCAACGATACCGTTTATTAATGCAGACGAAGCATGGCTTCAGCGCCAGACGAGTGGTTTAAATTATATTTTATTCTCCTTATTTATTTCCGTTTTATTTCAAACAACATGAATGAGCCTGTCTACCCTAGATTATCACTCAGCCTACCTACCGCTGCAAATCCACTTACTCAATGCACTATATACCTATTTCATTTATAACACTGTAAACCTGACTTCGCAGGCCGATCATCTTTAAACTCAAAAGGCATTTATTAAGTGTCCTGACTTGAGAATGCTGCTGCATAATGGGATGTTTCTTTTCACAACTGTAAAACTGCGCTTTAGCCATGTCAAAATGAAAGCAAACATTAAAAAGGGTTTTGCGTTTTGTCAATTTTATAGCTTAGTTTTAATAATATTAATAATAATCAATTATAATATTAATTATATTGTAGACTACTGTAGGACTGTGCAGTGTCCAACTAAACATTTTTAGTAGGGTACTCTAATATTAATCCCCTACTAAAAAAACTAATGTGAAAATGACTGGCAGTTGCGTCTCTGCTAACATTAATTTAACGGCAATTTTCTTTAGCGTTTTTTCCCCTTTAGAGCTCAAAAGAGTTGTATTTAAAGAATTAGTTAACCAAAACATGAAATGAATTAGGCTGCTCGCCTTCATGTCATCCTAGTGCAGTTTTCTCCCGTGTGAGTTTAGAGTGCGCCTCGATCCGCCGCCGCGTGCGCTTTTTAAAGGCTATATACAGGCGCACCCTGAACTGACGCGGGGAACAGATCTCTGGACTATTGCTTTAATTTCACAATTTTCATAATTTTAATTGCTTTTTCATATTATAAAATATCTAAATTTGTGTTCTGAAGGTTTGAATGACAGAAGTGTTAGTAATTAATGACGGAAAGAATTTCCACTTTTGATCGAACTTCTGTCACAGATTTTTACAGCATAATTGACCCAACCGCCCACCACCACCGCAACACTGGCGGTTGTTGGTGACTTCCCACTGATTGGCTGATATTCATGCCATATTCTGCAAATAACAGCACTCGTCCAGCCTCTTAACCCTTTCCTTGTGTATTACTCCACCCACATACAGCGACAAGCTGAGGACACTCTACAGTTTGACAAATACTGCTGCTGTTGGACAACATAATGTACTTTTGAGGCTTTTTTAGTGGAGAATGTAGTTGTTTAGATTGCAACTATGCAGTTTATTTATAAGGATAGTGCCTATTTTAAAATATTTATAATTTCTGAGAGACAGCGCGTCGGCGGCCATTAGCCTGTCTTTGAGCAAAGACGGTTGACGATGTTCATCCACAAGATGGCGACAGAGACCGCATAATAAGCCCTAAGAGAAAAACAGCGTAATTTCTAACTACAGCTGATCAAATCATTATTAAACTGGTAAGTGACTTTCTAGGTCGATCTCTCTCTTTTGTATGTTGTAGTGCTGTATTTATACCATAGTAATATTGTGATCTCCCGATTGCAACAGAGAAATACTGGGAAATCTCTGTAGACTGATGGCATTTCATGCCGTTCAGCCTTATAATCTTAAAATGTGAGCAAAGTCACCTGTTTTGTCATCACTTTAGACATTATGCTAGAGAATCATTCAAATACTAGCTCTAAAAGTGATGTTAGTGAATGAGCAACGGTTTCTGCTGTTCTGACGTCAGCTGCAGATGTGAAGGAATGGCGGAAGAAAGTAGTTCCTTTTAGAAAAGGGTTTTTAGACTTTTTTTTTTATATACACAATTATGCCGTCAAACTGTTGTATGAATGCAATATCACACTCGTAGCAGTGCGATGTGGCTGTATAAAGTTACTGGTGGGACACTAAGGCACTCGGCCTGCGGCCTCATGCCAACGCACGCCTCCCATTTGGCATCAACAACATGAAAGCATGGATCCATCCTGCCTTGTATCAATGGTTCAGGCTGGTGGTGGTGGTGTAATGGTGTGGGGGATATTTTCTTGGCACACTTTGGGCCCATTAGTACCAATTGAGCATCATGTCAATGCCACAGCCTACCTGAGTATTGTTACTGACCATGTCATCCCTTTACAACCACATCTTCTGATGGCTACTTCCAGCAGGATAACGCGCCATGTCATAAAGTGCGAATCATCTCAGACTGGTTTCTTGAACATGACAATGAGTTCACTGTACTCAAATAGCCTCCACAGTCACGAGATCTCAATCCAATAGAGCACTTTTGGGATGTGGTGGAACGGGAGATTCACATCTTGGATGTGCAGCCGACAAATCTGCAGCAACTGTGTGATGCTATCATGTCAATATGAACCAAAATCTCTGAGGAATATTTCCAGTACCATGTTGAATCTATGCCACGAAGGATTAAGGCTGTTCTGAATATATATATATATATATTATATAACTGGAAAAACGATATTTACATATTTAAATACAAACACTGAAAATAGACTTACCATGAATGTTTTTAAACTGATTTCAGTGTACTGTGATTTCGGACGCACTAATCTTCCATAATTTTTACTGTAGGAAGGATAGAGCGTGAATTTAAACATATAGACCATACTCCATCCACCATATTCTGTTTAGATTTTCATTCCAAACAATTTCTAGTGGAAGACATACAGTATGAATCTAATCAGAATTACTGCAGGACATCAATTCTGCAATAATGACAGTGATAATTGCTGCCGACAGCGTGCCCCATGCATGCACTTTATACATTAATCAACTTCACTTTTTTTATTTTATATAGACAGTCCTTCATACCCTGCACAGTCCTTCATAGTCCTTCACCCCCCCCACCCCAAGTTCTTTCAGCCTCACTTTCAATCAATGGCAAGGTTAAATACAGGCCAGGGATAAAAAAAGATTGTGAGAAAGAAGAAAATCATGCATACAGTAGTAAACAAAAGAACAAGTAAACAAAGAATAGGTACACGCTCAGAAATAAATGTACAAGCAGTGCCATGGGAACATATTTTATCGTCAATAACAGCAGATAAAAAAAAAAACATTTATTTAATTGTCAACATAATCACTTTTATTTAACTAGGAAATAAAAAAAACTCACTGAGATTAAAAAATGTCTTTTGTAGGGCAAGATAAGCAGTGGTAGCTGCTCAATCCCACTCACCTCTGTGAAGCACACTGCATAAATGCACAATGTTTGTGTTTGTTAATGTGTCAGTGAGAGGAATGAGTGTGTTTTCTGCAGGTGGTTTGTTAAGCCCACTCACCTGTGTGAGGCACACTCAGAATTTATAGTATTTTGGGGTTGGCGTGTTGTGAGCTGGGCAGTGATGGGAATAATGGCGCTATAAATAAACGGCATTACTGACGGCGATACTTTTTTCAGTAACGAGTAATCAAATTAATTATTGTTTCCCCCGTAATAACGTTACTGTTCTTACCGTTACTGACAATAAAATGCGCGTTACTATAATTGAGAATACTGAAGTGGTTTTCATGTGAGCCACGTCTCTCTCAGCCACAGGACTTCTTTTTATCTGGGGTGTGAGGTGTGTTCGGGGTTGGGGTGGGACACATAACCAACCAGTGATGATGATTGGTGTGTCTGTGAATGTGGTGTAACTGAGAACGTGATGATTGGCTTAAATAGAGTCCATTTCCATCGCTTGCCAATCAGAGGCAGAGTAGGGCGGATGTTCACACATAAGCACACGCACAGTCAGTAGCACACACCAACGACCAAGAGTCAGAACGATGGCAAATCCAACAGGTTCAAAGGTAGCGTTTGCAAACCGGAAATATAAGCTCTACTTTTCCCTCATTGCGGTAAGAGGCAAGAATGTTTATATATCGTGCAACTTATGCCCAGGAAAAAAGAGTCTCTCTGCGTCGGTGACAAGTAATTCTAATCTGATGAAGCACCTCACATCACATACCGCCACAAAATGAGCGGCTACGCAGGTGATAACGAGAGCTCTGCTACCAAAGGAGGAAACGAACCCACAACAAGTGTTGCCAACTATTTTCAATGAAAAGGCACCAAGCTCTGCCTGAAAAGTCACTAAATGTCGCTAGATTACGTCATACATCAATTTGCATATTACCAACATCATCACGTCCAACCTTTTGTTTAACAGCCCATGGTTATTAAAGGGGTATTTATATTTGCACTATGCTTTATATATGCATGTCAATTTAACTAAATGTATTGCTTTTTGAATACAGTATATCAATATAGATGTGTAGTGAATTTGCAGTAATCTCTCAGACATAATAAACTCAGACAAGTTCCGAAACTGTCACTAAAATATCTGTGATTGTGAACAAGAAAATAATAAACGGTCAAATTAAATTGTTAAAACAAAGGAGAAGCAGATCGGTTTGACTGTGCAAGGGAAATACCTCACACTCGCGGTGCTAAACCATTTGCCATCGGTACGCAGAGGGGTGATCTGCTGTCAGGCTGCAGGTGGGAGAGACTCCTGTACGAGGACTGGGCGCCTGTGAGTGCTCTGAGGCGGGGGAGGGGCCGACAGCATCACTCGAAGCTCGTTGAGAAGAGTAGGAACGGTACAGTACGGACACATAAGTGTCCATAAAAATCTTTAGTAACACACAAAAAGTCGCTAGATTTGTCGCTAGTCGCTTTTTTGAAAATTGAAAAGGGGGTCTGAAAATTTTTTTTTCGCTAAATATAACAACAAAGTCGCTAAGTTGGCAACACTGCCCACAACGTCAAAGCAAATTAAACTTGATTTTTCTCCACCGCAAACACTTATTACTCGGACATAATTAAAGAAAATAATATCTAGATATATAGTTGAGCACATGCTTCCATTGTCTCTCACATTGTCACGTTTTATATTTATTTTATAGTCATTTCACATTAGATGTTTTTTAAAGTAACGCAATAGTTACTTTCCCTGGTAATTAGTTACTTTTATAATTATGAAACTCAGTTACTAACTCAGTTACTATTTGTGAGAAGTAACTAGTAACTATAGCTATTTACTCTTTTAAAGGAACGTGGCCAACACTGGAGGTGGGGGAGAGAAGAGGGGTCTTGGTTTTAATCACCGGGGCTCTCGGAAAAAGCATGGACTTTTAGTTTTCGTTTGAAGGATACCAATGAATTCGCAGTCCGTGTGGGAATGGGAAAATCATTCCACCAGCGAGGAACATTGAATGAGTTGTCCTCTTTTACACCTTTTTTAAAATTTTATTCCCAGTACTGGGTTGAGGCTGGAAGGGCATCCGCTGCGTAAAACATAAGCTGGAATAGTTCGAATAGGGCAACCCCTGATAAATAAGGGACTAAGCCAAAGGAAAATGAATGAATGAATTTTAAAAAAAATCTTGTTTCTTGCCCATATCTACAACCCTTTCTTCTTCTCTCATCCGCAGGTCCAGAATGATCTCCAAACCCAACTGCTCCTCGACTGATTTCTCAACGCCAAGCTGCATCCAAGACCTATTATGCAACTCCAGTGTGGCATTAAACCTCAGCGAGATGGAGATCGAAGATTTCTGCCTCGACCAAGACGAGTATCTGGAGAAATACCTCGGGCCAAGACGATCCCCAGTGTTCCTGCCTGTATGCCTGACCTACCTCCTGATCTTCCTAGTGGGAGCAGTGGGAAACATCCTTACCTGTATCGTCATTGCTAAAAACAAAGTCATGAGGATGCCGACCAACTTCTACCTGTTCAGCCTGGCCATTTCGGATCTTCTAGTGCTTTTCCTGGGAATGCCTTTGGAGCTTTACGAAATGTGGAGCAACTATCCGTTCCTTTTAGGCAAGGGCGGTTGTTACTTCAAGACTCTTCTCTTTGAGACCGTTTGCTTTGCCTCAATCTTGAACGTAACGGCGTTGAGCGTTGAACGCTACATCGCTGTGATTCACCCACTCCAAGCCAAATACGTCGTAACCCGCACTCATGCAAAACGCGTGATATTGAGCGTCTGGAGCATTTCCGTGCTTTGCGCCATTCCCAACACGATCCTCCACGGTATATTTACTCTTCCGCCTCCTAAAGGAAAAGCAGCAGGAGTCATGCTCAACTCCACCACATGCATGCTGGTGAAACCGCGCTGGATGTACAACCTGATCATACAAGTCACGACTCTGCTCTTTTTCCTGTTGCCCATGTTGACCATCAGCGTTTTGTATCTGCTCATCGGCATGCAGCTGAAGCGGGAGAAGATGCTGCAGGTCCTGGAGGCCAAAGCCAGTTCGGGGCAGGACAGCTCATCTAATGTGCGCAGTCAGCAGCAGAAAACCCGTCGCCAGCAGGTCACCAAGATGTTGTGTAAGTAGGCCAACTGTTAAACTCTGGCAGACTGCTTTGAATCATATTACACTGCAAGCGTATTCATAACATATGAAGCCTGCTCCGTCACTTTGAGTCATCTTTTGGTTTTGCGTGCAGTCTTGGCAGCCTAATGGCATCATTATTATGTTTACGCTCCAAACGGTTGTTGACACAATCGTTTTGTAGATGGCGGGCTGTCATAAAGTCTGAGAAATTGGAGGAAATAGCCTCTAACCATTGTGGGTTGAGAAGGTTTATTTATATACATTGAGAAGACACGAGGGGAAGGGTGTTTCTGGAGAGGAATAAAATATAAATGGTAATTGTGAGCTTTTGTTCTAGTAAGTCTAGGTTTTTGTCTCAGTTTTTTTCTGAATTGTAAGAATATTGTCATTGTTTTTTACATTGTGGAAGGTAAAGTCTCTTTTTTCTCAGACTTTATTAGCATTTGGCTTTCTCACAGTTCTACATTTTGTCTTGCAAATTCAGATAGAAAAAATCTCATGTAAACAATGAGATGAGGGAAAAAACATCTTAATTGCAACCTTTAAACCTACAATGGCAAGAAAAAAAGTGAAAATTGAGTATTTGCATTCAGCAATTCACTTTTTGTTTTCCAGATAAATGCAACTTTATTTGCCTTTTATAGGCTTTAGAGTAATTCTTTGCTCTAAATTGTAAGAAAAAATAAGAAAAAAATGTATGTGTAATTTATACTCAGATTTGTTGATTTGCAATTCTGACTTTTTACTCAGAATTGTGAGAAGTATATTGTGTGAAAAGTTGTGAAATCTATATTCTAAATTCAGATTTGTTTTTATTTATTTGCAATTCCAACTTTTTTTTTCTCGGAACTGTCACTTTGTGAAGTTTATTTATAAACTAATTTCGAGAGGATCACGTGCTTATGATTGTTCTCAGCTGGTCCCGCATCAGCTCATGATTGATCCTCCAATCAGATGATTCCTAACTCACTATAAATAACCAGAGTTTTCTTATCTCAATATCTTCGTCTTGAAGAATCCCCCCCTACCCACCCCTACTCCCCCTCCTTTCCAGATGGGCGACACGGCGGCCCAGTGATTAGCACTGTTGCCTCACAGCAAGAATGTCTCCAGTTAAAGTCTCTTCTAAACCAGTTGACATTTCTGTGCGGAGTTTGCTCGTTCTCCCCGTGCTCGCGTGGGTTTTCTCCGGTTTCCTCCCACAGTCCAAAAAACATGCAACTGAAGTAAATTGAACACACCAAATTGATACCATAGCCAAGCTCTTAACGAGTACACCTCTTCTCAGCCATCCTATATCTGTCATTAGCCAGAAATAAGCCGGGGGGAGTTCATCGAGATCTACTTGAGCTCAAACTCCCCTCTCGCACTGCAAACGGGAGGGAGCCCAGGGCTCGAGGATCTTATAAGCTCAGGGCTCTCTCCCGGGACAGCATGCCAAATAAGCTTTATTATCAATCATCAGCTAAGTGTGAGCTCTTGAAATGACGTTTATTTATAAACTAATTTCGAGAGGATCACGTACTTATGATTAGCTATCATATGATTTACCAATCAGATGAATCCAAACGTACATAAATAACCAGATGTCCTTACCTTAGTCATCTTCGTCTTGAAGAATCCCCCCTCCACCGCTACTAGATTAATCCAGGACAGGGTGGCACGGCGGCTCAGTGGTTAGCACTGTTGCCTGACAGCAAGAAGGTCGCTGGTTTGAGTCCCGGCTGGGCCAGTTGGCATTTATGTGTGGAGTTTGCTCGCGTGGGTCCAAAGACATGCAGTATAAGTGAATTGAATAAACCAAATTGGCACAGTATATAAGTGTTTAAGTACTGGGAATTCACAGCATAAACCTATGCTGTATAGTTGGCAGTTCATTCTGCCAATGCAACCTCTAATAATTAAGGAATAGGCTCAAGGATCTTCTGAGCTCAGGGCTCCCTCCCGGGACAGCTCATGATTGATAATAAAGCGTGTTTGGCATGCTAAGTGTGAACTCTTGAGAATTAGTTTTTTATCTTACAATTCTGAGAAAACAAAAAAATGATATTTGAAAGATATAATCTCATGATTGCAAGATTTAATCACTTAGAAAAATCTGACTGTTAGCCATACACTCGAAATTGCAAGAAAACCAATCAAAATTGTAAATATTTGTAGATTTATAGGCTGTCCTCACAATGTATCTTGCACCTTGCGATGCTGTATTATTGTTTTAGACATGGGATTTTATTTCTATAGAGATTTTTTCTCACAATTTTGACTGACATTTAAACTTTTAACTGAGATTTAAACACATTAACCACTTCCCGGACACTCTGTGTACTGATGACACGAGGTATATAGCGGTGTCATTTATTTTTTTAATTTCAGAAAAAAATTAAAACAATAATACAATTTTGAAAGAGTAGCGCTTTTTATGAGCAACTGACCATATCATGTTTTTAAAGAAACAGTTCATCATAATCATCATTTACATCATTTTAACCCTTGTGTGCTGTTGAGGATGTTTTCATCCCCTCTGGAGTGATTTTGAGGCTTAATTTGGCCACAACTTTCTCTGTGTTTCAGCAAATGGAATGATTTTTGGTGACAAATCTTATTTTGACACATAATTTGGGAAAATGCTTTAAAAGTTTTCAAAAAAATTCAACAATACACTCAAATTGACTACCCTTTCGTTATGTTGGGGGCTGTTTTTGCCCCATTGGCTTCTATTATAATGACATTTTTTGATTGCAAAGCCACGACACCATATTATTATGTATTCTTGCATGTTGGTGGTTTTCCCTGTTGGGAAGAGGTAAAAAAAAAATCAGTTGGCACCATTAACCCATTATACCCTCTATAATGGAAATCAACGGGGCAAAAACTGCCACTAACATAATGAAAGGGTAGTCAATTTGAACAATACACGAGGGTTAAACACTGTAAATATACATTTTAAGGCGAGTGAATTGGGGCTGTCATGCTGGAGGAAAATGAAATATATTCAATGTTAAGTATTTCAGTCATTTGTGCCCTAAAGTCTTCTGGAACCATAAAATGAGATGTTCAATTCAATTCAATTCATGTTTAATATATAGATTGTGTCAAAGCAGCTTAACATAGTTCTAGTAAAGTCCAGATTTCAGAACAGGAAAAAAAAACCTGTACATTTGTATCTGAGATACAATTTGGTTTGGGTAAATAGAGTGAAAAATAATATTCCTTGTAGCACTACCCAATTTTGTCTGCAGTTAAGATAAAATTGGATGTGTCAACAGCTCTGTTCAAAGGGAGTGACAATTTATAGCTGTTTCCCTCCAATTTATCCAAGAAATCACTGACACAAGGCAAAATAGTAGCAAATTTCACCATATTATACACATTGTTATGAGTAATTTGCTCTAGCCTTCTGTGTACATTGTTGGGAGGTACTGCTAATCTGAAATAACCACTATGTTGAAAAAAAAAAAAAAAAAAAAGTAGTTTAACTGCATTTATACTGTATTACCATTATGCTGTATCTGGTGATATCAGCACTTGCTGTAATTGTTAAAACATTTTGTTAAAGCAAGACGCTGCTGGCAAAAAAAAAAAAAAGATTTCATGCCCGTCAGCTATTTTGACTTTTCATAAAGTGTTTTTATGTAATCTAATATTAAAGAAAAAATCAGAAATACATCTTTAAATGTTCATTTTATCCCACTTTGTCAATTTATGTCTGTAGATTTCAGTTCTATATACAGTGGGGGAAATAAGTATTGAACACCATTTTTCTCAGAAAACATATTTCTAAAGGTGCCATTGACTTGAAATTTTCACCTGATGTTGGTAACAACCAAAGAAATCCATACATGCAAAAAAAAAAACCCAAATCTAATTAGTTTACAAATGAAGTTATGTGTAATAAAATAAAATGACGCAGGGAACACACGAAGAAAGGGAGGTGTAGAAAGGCAGTGAAAGCCCAGACAGCAGCTGAAATCTCTCAGTAGTTCTTCAGCAACCCTCTCCCCTTTGTCATGTAAATGAATATTAGCTGCTTCAGTCCAACATCTACATTAGCAGAAGGATGAAGATGAAACCAGAGTGGACATTTCAGCAAGACAATGATCCAAAACACAGCCAAGGAAACTCAAATACTTTCAGAGAAAGAAAATCAAGCTGTAGAATGGCCCAGCCAATTACCTGACTTAAAGCCAATAGAGAATACAAATTAAAGATCAGATTTGATAGACGAGACCCACAGAACCATCAAGATTTTTACACTGTGGAAGTCTGTGAAAAACTCTATAAAAACAACATAAAGTATTAAATACGTTTTAGTAGTTTAGTACTTTCTCCTTGTGTCATTCCATTGTTAATACACTGAACAAATTTTTCTGATTTTGTTTTTTTTGTTTTGTATTATTTTTATGTTTGTATTGTTTGGGTTTTTACCTAAATCTGACTCAATTCCATGTCAACAGCTCCTTTAGAAATATTATTCAAAGGAAAAAACATGACGTGTTCAATACTTATTTTATTTAACTTATTCTTATTTAAGTTCAAAGTTCTCCTAAAGAAAGAAGTCGCCTACATCTTAAATGGCATGAATGAAATTTGTGCCCTCATTCTAGGTGAATCGTGCACACAAAATGAAGTTGTTCTACTTCCTGTCCATGTAGCGGTTTACAAAGGCAGATACGATATGCCTGAAAGTGAATCAACCCAGGCTCATTCTGAAAACATACCACTATATACATTTCTGGAGAGCACCAGGAGCTACGTTTTTTTGCATTTTTTGTTTTCGCGAATCCACCAGAGGCCGCTGTGTATGCTTTTTCAGATCTCAAATTTCTCTTGCGAGTGCCATTAGCGCCTGCTGTTCTCACATAAATCCACCAGAGGCCACTTTCGACTGACTGATCGAGTGACCCACCCTCCTCTTTCCCTAAACCCAACCGACAGTTTTTTGAAAAACAATGCAGAAAAAGAAAAGCCCTCACCTGATTTTTAACACGTTTCCAGATTTTACCACATTCTCACCCTGTTATTTACTTGTTTATTTTATTTTTTGGCTTCTGTTTTTGGCTTACCTGCTTTCTGGAACTGTTCTTCATCGGACTCGAACCCCGTCGTCGTGGTCAACTCCTCTCTGCGTCTCAAGTCTGCCAACATACATGGCGACTGGACAAACTGGTAATAGCAGGAAAGCCGTCCATACGGAGGTAAGCGGTCAGCTGGTAAGCGCGAAAAGGAACGGCGTCATACCGCCCCGTAGCGTTCGTTTTAAAGACGAAATGCAGCCATACGTACTTCTGGCTACATAATTCGCGATCTCCAGAAATGTATATAGGGCTACGTTTTCAGAATGAGCCTGTGTTGAACTGAATAGAGTATGATTATGATTATTAATGAATCATTAATAACTAATGATTATTTAGTGCACATGATTTGCCTAACGAGGGAACTAACCAAGAAATCCTGCCCAAGATTTTATTATTTATCATTTTATTTTTTGTTTATGTCATGTGCAGGGCTCTGTAGTAAACTGCTGAAGAGTAAATGATAACAGAATTGACCTTTTTGGGTGAACTATCTCTTTAAAGACACCAGGTTTAACCCTGTATTTTCTCCTCAGTTGTTTTGGTGGTGATGTTCGGCATCTGCTGGGCTCCGTTTCACACCGACCGCCTGATGTGGAGCTTCATGGACCAGAAGAACAGCGAGCACATCAAGATCTTCCAGGTCTACGAGTACGTCCACGTCATCTCCGGGGTTTTTTTCTACCTTAGCTCGGCCATTAACCCCGTCCTCTACAACCTGATGTCCACCCGCTTCAGGGAGATGTTCAAAGAGGTGATGTGCCACCACAAATGGCATCCCGTCCCGAGAAAGCGCTCTCTGAGCATGACCAGAGTCACCGTTCGCAGCACCGTCAGTGACGTCCCGCCATGCAACGGCACCGTGACTATTGAAGGAGACGATTATGACGTGGATGAAGGCCAAGAAAATAAGAACTGTCCCTAAGATTGTGTTTAACATGTTGTATTGTGTATTAGCAGTGCTTGAAATAAATACTGCAGCTTTAAAATTGAGTAAATTGGTAAACAAAAGTATAGTAGTATATAATGCCAGGTTCAGACAACAATTTGTTTAATATATTTTGATTTCTTGATGAAACGTGTCCGACTACATGTTGTTTCCCAGCCAATAATTGCTCACCGTTTATAGCAACAAGTGTGATGTCACTGAGAAGGCGGGTCTTGTCGCTGACTTCCGGAAACAGAACTAGTGCGTATTCTTAAAGGGATAGCTAGTTCTCCCCAAAAAATGAAAATTTATACACAGTTTACTCTCCCACAAGTGGTTCCAAACCTTTGAATTTCGTTCTTCTGTTGAACACTAAAGAAGATATTTTGAAGAAAGCTAAAAACCTGTAACCATCAGTGGTGGAAAGAGTACTGAAAAATCATACGTACCATTACTTGCCTAAAAATGTAGTGCAAGTAGAGTAAAAGTATCTGTTGTAAATATTACTCAAAGTATGAGAAATTTCAAAAGTACTCGAGTAGTGAGTATTACGCTGTAAAAAGCTGATGCGTTTACATGTAATTTGTGCATGTGTGTGTAAACGTAACATTCTGTAGTGTATCTAGTTATTGTCCAGCAGGCACACAACGTCATAAGACGTTAATATTAGGTTAGATTTAGGTTGTGATGTCAGGTGACCAAAATTCAATGTCTAGCCAGCGTCTAAGGACAACGTTATTTTGATGTCCAATAATGACGTGAAATGACGCTGATATTTGATGATTTTAGGTTGTTAGAAAGTGACCAAAATCCAACGTCGAGCCAACATCTTAAACCAACATCATATTGACGTCAAACACTGACATTTATTCATCAGGTTTGGCAACCAAAATCCAACGTCTGATAGACGTCATAGTGGTAACGTCCACACAACGTCAAGCTGTAACATCATTAGACATTGATATTTGGTTGGTTTTAGGTTGGACATTGACGTTGGCCTGACATGGAGTTCTGACGTCAACCCGATTTTCATTTCTAAACAAAATGCACTGTCCCCATGACGTTAGGGTACAACGTCAATCTGACGTCAGGTTGATGTCTTGTGCCTGCTGGGTGTTTAAGGCCATTTTGGTCATCATACAGTAAACATCCGTCATCTTCTCATCAGTGACTTTACTCAATGCGTGTAAAGATTTTGGACATCTGCTTGGACTCTTTTAATGCTTCCAAACAGTTTGCTGCAATTATAAAGCGCCTATGTCTTGAGGTAGTTCATTATGATGTGATTTACCTTCTATGTGCGATTTGATTGGACAGGAATCACAGGACTGATTTTTCTAATCCCCATAGACAAGAAAAAATAAAGTAGTGACTTCAGGTTGAAGGAAAGTAGTGGAGTAAAAGTACCGATACAGCACTAAAAATGTACTCAAGGGAAAGTAAAAGTACACATTTTTAAAACTAGTTTGCTAGGTGCTAATGCAATTTTAAAATGGAGATTCTCAAACCTGGTCTTTACGGCCCCCTCACTTTTTATGTTGTGTGTCTCTTTTCTCTTTTCACACCTGATTTTGATAGCCAAAAGAGAGCTCCAAGAAAGTGATCGACATGTTCCCTAAACAGTGTTCACTGCAACGCCCCTGCACATCGACTGAGCATGACGTTTACTTCATTCAAATAAATGTACGCTATACAACTGTTAGCAGCATGTGATGTTTTATAAACAAATTTCGAGAGGATCACGTGACCACGGCTGGTCTCGCATTAACAATCGTGACCAACCAATCAGATGAATTCAAACTCATATAACTCATTCAAACTCATATTACCTCAGCCATCTTTGATCTCGAAGAATCCCCGCATCCACCCCGACTCCTTCCCCTCTTTTCCTAGCAAAATAAAGAGGAGTTCTCAGGCCCTACCTGAGCCCAGACTCTCCTCACTCCCGTCTAAACAGGGGGGAGCCCTGGGCTAGAGGATCCTCTGAGCTCAGGGCTCTCTCCCGGGACAGCATGCCAAATACGCCTTTATCTTATCAAAGATCAGCTAAGTGTGAACTCTTGAATACAGTATTGTAATCATGTGATTAGCATAGAATTCGCATCTTGTGCACGTTACCCTTTGAATTGAACTTTGATGTTCACTTTGTAGGGCAGTTATGTTCAAATGGAACAAGCCTCTAAAGCGGTAAGAGAAACATACGAAATATGCGACCCAAGCTCATTGAGGATACGTGCCCAGGGCTACATCTTTGGGGACTGCGAAATACGCGGCCAAGGCGATGTCTGCTTGTAGTTTTTGTTTTCACAAATCCACTAGAAGTTGCTGTGTACATTTTTGACAATCTCAAATACGTTACTGGGGCATGTTTTCTCAAACGTGCCATTTTTAAACGTATTTGCGTGGACATGGCCTTTATAGTTACATTTGTGACAGGTGTGCATCAGGGTTCGGTAATGGGTACGTATCTGTGCGAAGGCAACGGATGTACATGGACTCGAGGAAGAAATATAAACAGTTTTTAGATTAATTTTCATTTCAGTGCATCCCTAGTACTAATACTTAAAGATAAACATTAAAGATAAACACTCAGAAAAGGGCAACGAATAAGTACTGGCTGGTAACAATTCACACCATTTACTACTGCCTTATTACCTGCCTATTATTAAGATAATAACTGTTTATTAGCACTTATATAGTATGATCTTATTTATTTACTTATTCCTAATCCTACTGGTTACCTAAACCCAAATACTACATTACTAACTACTAATAAGCAGCTAATTAGTAGTTTATTGAGCTAAAAGTCTTAGTTAGTGGTTTGTTAAGAGTTTGAGTTGTACATTAACATAAAGTGACCAAAATAAGCCCTAGCAGTATGAAAATACAGTAGACATGTTTTGTAAATTAGATGTTAAAATTGCCCAATATCATCATGTCTGGTTTCAATATGTTTGAAAACTGTGTGTATTAAATCTGAGGCTGATGCTGTGTGCTCTGAACCTGGCATAAACATTGGGAAAAATACTTGGTTTGGTGATCTCTTTCTTTGCTGTATATCAAACATATTTTCCAAAATATACCAACCTTCTTGTTTTTACGCTCTGGGTTTATGTTACCAGCCTTTGGGTTTGTTTACTGGTGGCCAAAATGTACTAAACTTCATTTATTTTGAAATATGAATCGAGGGTTACGCATAAGCAATAGGCTGTTATTTGCATGACTGCTGCAGCATATGTCCGCGTAACAACAATGATTGTATGTACAGTAAAACATAAAAACGCATGATTGTAGGCTACATGTAATAGCTTGGCTTTAGTAAACATTGTCGGGTCAGATTTTTGTATTGTCCAATGTCTTTAAATTAATAAAACAGTATAAAAAAAATGACAACAAATATAGTATGTCCATATTACATTTAGTATATAAAACAATCCTTGTTAGCGACTTTAAAGCAACCATGTATTATCTACTAAACAACATATACAATTTCGGACACAACCAATGAATTTTCGCTGCAAGTCACATGACATTATCAACATAATGGATTTAATACATCGAAATTTTATTCATACTACACACAATCTATGTAGAAAATACTGTGTTTCAATATGTGATTGCAGAGATTCACTTTTTTTGTTCATGGATGAATCAGTGTTTTGAACGAATGAATTGAATTAACAAATAATTCACTTATTTACTGCCACCTACTGGTGCACAATGAAATCTGCAGAAATAGCCACTGAAAATGGCCATAATTAATGCAGTCGGAAACATGATATACTGATAGAATAAAACACTTAAGCACAGATTGATTCAATCAGTAGAAAATCCAACATGACGGATTTAACACGTCAATTTTAATCATACTACACACAATCTATGTAGAAAATACTGTTTCAGTATGTGATTTTAGATGCAGCAATTCACTTTTTTTGTTCATGGATGAATCCGCGTTTTGAACGAATCAATTGAATTAACAAATACTTCACTTTTTTACTGCCATCTACTGGTGCACAATGAAATCTGCAGAAATAGCCATAATTAATGCAGTCGGAAAGATGATATACTGATAGTATGAAACCCTTGAACACAGATTGATTCAATCAGTGGAAAATCCAACTGGTATTAATTTTCCCAAAGCTGCGCTCCACCAGTCTGAACTGTATTGTAAAGCTTTACAAGGAAATTCAAACAACTTCAAATATTGGGAAATAAAACAATAACTGAACCTGCTGATAGCCCTCATTTACACAGGCTGTTTTGCATGCATTGTTTGCATTGCCAATGGTTAAGTGAATTGCTCAAATATAAATAATGCATTCTGCATATTTGCTGTGCAACTGCTTGACCTGAAATATGGCATCAGACGCAGAGAACAATTTACATTCTCATACAGGCTACAGGAAGAGGAAGGAGACAGAAGGTGAAGGCTAATTCATGCTAAAGGCTGAAGGCATTCACCGCAGCCCTGAACCATGCGCATGTGACTTGTTGGAAATGTCAATTCAGAGTGTCAACCACGTTTTAATGGTGAAATTCTGGCACAGCTGCTGTTTTTTTACTGTAAATGGTATGTTTGTTTGTTTTACAGTGTACATTGTTTGGGAATTATTGGAAATTACACAGCATGGCTTAATAAATAAGCTTTGTGTTGATGCGTGGTTTGTTCAGAAAGGAAAATATTTGTCCGAGACATAACTATGTGAAGTTTGCCAATACTGGGTTGCAGCTGGAAGGGCATTCGCTGTGTAAAACATATGCTGGAATAGTTGGTGGTTCATTCCGCTGTGGCGTCCTCTAAAAATAGAGACTAAGCCAAAGGAAAATGAACAACTATTTGAAAATCTGAGGGTTCCAAAAAATCTAAATACTGACAAAATTGCCTTTAAAATTGTATTAAGCTCTTAGCAATGCACATTACTAATCAGAAAGTACGTTTTTATGTATTTACAGTCAGAATTTTATCCGATTTCTTTATGGAAGATGATCTTTACTTAATATTCTAATGAATTTTAACATAAACCGAAAAAAAAAATGTATTGTTGCCTATTGCTAAAAATATACACATTAAACTTAAAGGGGTCCTACTATGCCTCTTTTTACAAGATGTAAAATAAGTCTCTGATGTCCCTAGAGTGTTTGTGTGAAGTTACAGCTCAAAATACCACCCAAATAATGTTTTGTAACTCTTTGAAACTGACCCTTTTAGGCTTTGATCCTAATTGTGTCGTTTTGGTGACTGTCGCTTTAAATTCAAATGAGATTGTGCTCTTTTCAAAAGAGGGCGGAGCTACAAATGCAAATGTGTCAGCATAGTGGCAGATTAAAAAATAAGACTAACTTTCTATGCTAATGAGGGAGAGATCGACACTAATGGGCGGGGCTTTCCCCCTCTGATGACACGTACAAAGGGAGAATGTCAATCAAAGTGTTTCTGCAGACAGTTTTTATCAAGTGTGATTCTAAAAAAATGAATTAATATATATTTACCATTAGAAGCTGGTTATATTCACGGAGAGTTGCCACACAATTGTATTTAAACCCCTTATGAAATTGATTTTGCATAATAGGTCCCCTTTAAGACCCCCAGGGTCACATATTACACATATTGTTACAGATCTACATAGATTATATGTCCAAAAATATGACTAAATGTTTAATATTTAATGTTTAGCAGCCACCATAGGGTTATTTATCTCTAAATGTGAAACTAAAACTACATGTACATGCAGTTTCTAGTAAATAAAAGCACTGTTATACTGATTTCTACTGTACAGGAACACAAACACATACATTATCATAAACATGTTGGATTTTCATGAAGTGTGTAAAACCGGCCTTGCTGAACCAATGGGGAATGATAAGGGTAGGGTAATTGGGGTCTGGGAAACCAATTATAGAAGGATATTTCATCCCTGGATATTTTATTGAGGAGACGCTAAAAGCCACGGCATTACGACTTGAACATGTAGCTTTAAAAATAACAGCACTTCACAAGGTTTATTAATAATTCTGAGTCGCTTTAATCTTGAGGTTTGACTGATAGACTGATCAAAGCTTCTGAGGCCCTATTTTTGTTTAGGCCCATAGATACGGTGTAATAAAACATTACTTATTTTGTGCTGAACAAACCCCAGTGACCTTGGTAAAGTATCTGCTTAGTGTTTTCTATAACAAATTTATAGGCAATATATTTGTATTCTTCCACAATCTAATGAGCGAGTAATGATGGCGACAAGATTTGCTGGTCCATCAACCTTCAGAAGTAAATAATATTTGTCAACACAAATCAGCGAGCAATGCTTTTCTTTCTATTTATTTGGCTTTTGTTATATTTTGTTCTTTTTTGTGTTTTATTTATTTTTCGTTATTTTAAATGTTTTTTGTTTTATTTTTATTTAATTGCGTTAGATTTGTTTTAGTTTTTTCGTTCTACTGTTTTGTTGTTATTTTGATATATGTTTTATTTGTTTTATTTTGTTCTGTTTTTGCTCTATTTTTGTTTTTTTTATTGTGTTTCTGTTTTGTTGTTTGCTTTGTTTTTGTTGTTGTTTCGTTTCATTGCGTTAATTTGAGTAATTGTGTTCTCTGAAAAAATACTTAATTTGCTCTCCCTCTTGTGGTTTTAAACCTTTACTTTGTTTCTTTTTTCTGTTGAACGTTAAAGTAGATAATTTGAAGAATGTTGGTTGCTGGCACCCATTGACTTACATAGTGGGAAAAAAATTACTATGGAAGTCAATGAGTGCAAGCAACCAGCATTTTTCAAAGGTCTTTAGTGTTAGGTGGTTATAAAACAACTGCTTAAATACTTAAATATTTGATTTTATAAATTAGTTATCATAAGGGTGTACTCACACTAGGCACGGATGCGATTGTCCCCCCTTCCCTCTCACCCGACGGCCCGCACTGACACTGTATTTTTACCTTCCGAGCCCGAGCACGCTTACGTCATCGATGATCGATGAGAAGCGCTCTTTCTTTTTTCTTTTTGAGAGCATGAAGGCTATAAGGAAGCCTTTAGTCTTTTGTCTCCACGAAGACACAGACACCACAGATCCTGATCCCATTCCCCACTCTTATCCAATCGTGACCCAGTGCGAATGATTAAAATTGAAATAGAAAAAAAAACAGGCAATTTATATAGCAATTTATTTATTTATTTATTTTATTTAAATCTGAATGTACAAATAATAAAATGCTTTTAATTTTAGTATTCCCCATTTATTTCCTATAGGACAATTATTGGATTAGGACAAAGAGGACTTAACTTCTCAAAATCAAATCCTCCTTTTTCTGTTTGTTTGTAGTGGAAAACTAGTCTAGAACTTGTGGTCAACACTTGAGACGATTGAACCTGCAGTTTAGAGAATGTTAAAGGATTAGTTCAGCCTGTATATAAAAGCCCGGCTTCCGTTTTTTAATCAAATATGCAATATTTATGTCCGTCCATTAAAAGTTTGCTCATTCAAAACTCTTGATTCTACAAAATTGATATGATTTTATGTGAATAGATGCCAACATTAAATCTGTATCATATAAAGTAGTTGTTTCCCCACAAAATACTTTAATTCAATACTGGATTTATTTATTTATTTAGTTTTCTATAAATGTTTTGAGTGAACAGATTAATAATTAGTTATTAGATGAAAATATACACTAAATATTAGTCAGTCAGTCACATGAAATGAACCAAACGGAGCATGATAATGACAAAAGTAAATTTTCTTTATTTATTTGTTAGATAAAATAAATCGAACATTATTTAAACTTGTAAAGCTTCATGTACTCAAAATATCATTCAGAAAAATATACCGATAAACAAAAACAAAAGTGATTGATTTTAGAAACTGCGTGAGATTAGTTCAAATAAATAACACTAATATACCCTTTTGGGGACCAAGCTGCAAATGTGTGGTCATCAGTGCATCTTCAGTAATAATACACACCGAATGCAGCAGCTACACAGAACAAGCTGTCCTATTGGGGGGGGAAATAAATATTAAGAGCTAGAAATCACATTTCAAAACAGTTTTGATGTAGTCGGTTCAAATATTACTTCACTTACGTTCATATATATCTCTTGAGCATAATTGTCTGTATCTGCATCCCAGAAGCAGCGCGCAGCCATCCTGCAAAAAGATGTTTCGTGAAAAAATTAAAGATGTGCTTGTAAAAGATTCATTTATTAATATGAATATAACTAGCCTGAATCAAAAATGACAATTTAAAATTGGTCAAGATAAAAATGAATAAACGAACGAACGAAAGAAAGAACGAACAAAAGAAAGAAAGAACGAACAAATGAAGGAAAGAATACCAATGCCCTATGGTGCAACCCATCACTGGGAAACACCCATACACTCCCATTCACACTACGGACAATTTAGCTTACTCAATTCACCTATAGTGCATGTCTTTGGACTGTGGGGGAAACCGGAGCACCCGGAGAAAACCCACGCCAACACGGGGAGAACATGCAAACTCCACACAGAAATGGCAACTGACCCAGCCGAGGCTCGAACCAGCGACCTTCTTGCTGTGAGGCGACGGCGCTACCCACTGCACCACCGCCGCCATAATTCATTCATTCATTTTCTTTTCGGCTTAGTCCCTTTATTCATCTGGGGTCGCCACAGCGGGATGAACCGCCAACTTATCCAGCATATGTTTTACGCAGCAGATGCCCTTCCAGCTGCAACCCATCACTGGGAACCGCCGCCATAATATTATATATAATAATAATAATAATAATAATAATAAATATATATTATTGCTTTTCTCATTGGCACAAATGTCAAATGTTACAGTGGTTTAGTTCCTTGAAATAGAAAAGGAAAAATATGCAAAATGCATGAAACGAAATAATATAATCAAATGTAATACTGGACACTGAACGATAATGTAATCGTGGCATCTGTAAACATAATCGCAATGAAAAATTTCACGATTTTCTAATATTTCTACATTTTCTAAAATTTCTAATAACTGATTTATTTTATCCTTGGCATGATGACAGCACATAATATTTGACTAGATATTTTTCAAGATGCTAGTATTCAGCTTAAAGTGACATTTAAAGGCTTAACTTACAGGGAGTGCAGAATTATTAGGGAAGTTGTATTTTTGAGGATTAATTTTATTATTGAACAACAACCATGTTCTCAATGAACCCAAAAAACTCAATATCAAAGCTGAATATTTTTGGAAGTAGTTTTTAGTTTGTTTTTAGTTTTAGCTATTTTAGGAGGATATCTGTGTGTGCAGGTGACTATTACTGTGCATAATTATTAGGCAACTTAACAAAAAAAATACCCATTTCAATTATTTATTTTCACCAGTGAAACCAATATAACATCTCAACATTCACAAATATACATTTCTGACATTCAAAAACAAAACAAAAACAAATCAGTGACCAATATAGCCACCTTTCTTTGCAAGGACACTCAAAAGCCTGCCTCCATGGATTCTGTCAGTGTTTTGATCTGTTCACCATCAACATTGCGTGCAGCAGCAACCACAGCCTCCCAGACACTGTTCAGAGAGGTGTACTGTTTTCCCTCCTTGTAAATCTCACATTTGATGATGGACCACAGGTTCTCTATGGGGTTCAGATCAGGTGAACAAGGAGGCCATGTCATTAGTTTTTCTTCTTTTAGACCCTTTCTTGCCAGCCACGCTGTGGAGTACTTGGACGCGTGTGATGGAGTATTGTCCTGCATGAAAATCATGTTTTTCTTGAAGGATACAGACTTCTTCCTGTACCACTGCTTGAAGAAGGTGTCTTCCAGAAACTGGCAGTAGGACTGGGAGTTGAGCTTGACCCCATCCTCAACCCGAAAAGGCCCCACAAGCTCATCTTTGATGATACCAGCCCAAACCAGTACTCCACCTCCACCTTGCTGGTGTCTCAGTCGGACTGGAGCTCTCTGCCCTTTACCGATCCAGCCACGAGCCCATCCATCTGGCCCATTAAGACTCACTCTCATTTCATCAGTCCATAAAACCTTAGAAAAATCAGTCTTCAGATATTTCTTGGCCCAGTCTTGACGTTTCAGCTTGTGTGTCTTGTTCAGTGGTGGTCGTTTTTCAGCCTTTCTTACCCTGGCCATGTCTCTGAGTATTGCACACCTTGTGCTTTTGGGCACTCCAGTGATGTTGCAGCTCTGAAATATGGCAAAACTGGTGGCAAGTGGCATCTTGGCAGCTGCACGCTTGACTTTTCTCAGTTCATGGGCAGTTATTTTGCGCCTTGGTTTTTCCACACGCTTCTTGCGACCCTGTTGACTACTTTGAATGAAATGCTTGATTGTTCAATGATCACGCTTCAGAAGCTTGGCAATTTTAAGAGTGCTGCATCCCTCTGCAAGATATCTCACTATTTTTGACTTTTCGGAGCCTGTCAAGTCCTTCTTTTGACCCATTTTGCCAAAGGAAAGGAAGTTGCCTAATAATTATGCACACCTGATAAAGGGTGTAGAAGTCATTAGACCACACCCCTTCTTATTACAGAGATGCACATCACCTAATATGCTTAATTGGTAGTAGGCTTTCGAGCCTATACAGCTTGGAGTAAGACAACATGCATAAAGAGGATGCTGTGGTCAAAATACTCATTTGCCTAATAATTCTGCACTCCCTGTAGACAAGTCATTGTATAACAGTGGTTTGTTCTGTAGACCAGGGGTTCCCAAACTTTTCAGCTCGCGACCCCCAAAATAACAATTTCAGTGACTCGTGACCCCCACTATCCTCGGAGGTGGTTATAAATATACAACGGTGCACACACACACCAATAGGAACTACATAAACACGAGCTTATTGACAACACAAGAAAAGTGCAACAGTCTAACAACCATATCATTTTTATAGTCATTCATTTGTTTAATTTAACATTAACTTCACTTAATGAGAATGGTGGGCACAATATTTACAGCACAAGACTATTCTTGGTTTAATTTTGGAGGCCGCCACTTGGAGCCTCCATGTTCAGTCATGGCCTTTATTTTTAATGTACGTGAGTGCCGTAAAGATGTCAAAGTTTAACATTGTGCCGTAAAATCAATCTGCTGCAACTAACACTATTGCTGTGTCGTTAATCTAGCGTATAACCCAAGGGGTCGCAATCCAATGGCAAAAGAATTGAAAGGCTGATGGCTTTGTATTTGCATGTTGTTTTTTATGTAACTATTAAATACTTTTTTTTGTCTTTTATGGATAAAATATGGTAATTCTAATAGTTTAATAACATATATAATATTTTTTTAATCACCAAGCGACCCCCCCTCATTAGCTATGTTTCCATCCAAAAATGCTAATTAAATTCATGCGCAAAACTGGAATATCGCATAAAAGACGTGCGAATAAAGCAGCGTTTCCATCCAACGAGTCAAAGAGAACAAAATCGTCACTTCCTGATTAAATGGCGCCAAATATCAACAGTAAAAACGTAATTTGCTGAGGTAGGAGAAGCTGCGTGAATCTTTTCTTCATTTAATAAATGACTTGCGCCTCAGAAGGCAATGCTGACACGCAGTGAACGCTTGGTGGCGTTTGAAGGCATGAGACGCGGAGCACAGACGCTCTTAACAATTCTGGAGGTCATTAATAATATAATAACACTAATACTGAAATGGTGAAGGCATTTTAGAATGACCAAAACAACATTTCAGATGTTTTACAATGTGCTCAGCCTGCTGGTTTGTCCATTTACACACATTTTTATGATTTAATGATCTCTTATAACCAAATCACATGACCTTTTTTTAATGCGCATACCGGAATTTGTTCGGTAAAAGTGTTTCCATCGTACTTTATGCGCATCTTTTCTTATCGAATAAAAAGTTTATCCTACTCAGTTATGCACATACATTTTTTATGCGCATATCCAAAATGCACATAAAAATAGGTGGATGGAAACGTAGCTATTGTCTCACAACCCCCACTTTGGGAACCACTGCGGTAGACAATCGAAAACAAATATAGCTTAAGGGGGCTAATAATATTGACCTTAAAATAGTTTTTAAAAAAATTAAAAATAAGACTTTCTCCAGAAGAAAAAATATTATAGGAAATACTGTGAAAAATTCCTGGCTCTGTTAAACTTCATTTGGGAAATATTTGAAAAAGAACAAAAAAAACAGGGGGCTAAAAATTTTGACTTCAACTGTACGTCAAAAAAAAAATTAAACAAGAATTTTGAACCTGACTTTATCCAACGTTCACATTTTTGTGCTAGAAAAGTATTGAGGACTTGCAGCCACCCTGTTATTGCACAGATGCTGACGATATCTGCAAATGCACAACTGTGAGTTTCAGATGCCCTGCGATATTGGTTTCGCAACACAACAAAAGACCACAGTGACTCTGGATGTGGGTGTCCTAGAAAGATCAGTAGACTCGGTAGAAACCTCAGATAGTGACAAACAAGCCAAATGTCAGAGCTGAAGAACTGAAATCAGGAAAGACAATGCCTGTGGTCGTGGCTCTGCTTGATGTAAACATAATTTGAGGGCTTAATTTTGCTTACTTGACTCCTTCTCCACGCTGTTCTCCAATAACCACCTGCACGATGAACTTGTATCTGTCAAAGCCCATGTCTGAGGAAGAGCACATATACTCCATGAGAGGTCTTATGCGCAAAACAATATCAATTAAATAGCTTTTTTCATCTGTTTCTGGTTCCAGAAAGTATTTTTCCCATTAATGGCACACGTGGGGATCTTATAAAAGAGTTATGTAAGCAATAATTGAAGATAGTCAGAAAAATAATGCAATAATCTGAGCAGTAATAATGCAATAATCTGAGCAGTGTTGGGTGTGAACCAGTTTCTGTACTTAGATTACTTTTGTGCTGGAAAAAGTAAAGTAAGGGATTACTTTTCATTTTTAGGTCATTTTAGGTTTCGTATTATTATATATCGGTTTATGTATTAATACTTTATTAATACTAGTGTAGTTTTATTATTCATTCATTCATTTTCTTTTCGGCTTAGTCCCTTTATTAATCTGGGGTCGCCACAGCGGAATGAACCGCCAACTTATCCAGCATATGTTTTACGCAGCGGATGCTCTTCCAGCCGCAACCCATCACTGGGAAACATCCACACACACTCATTCACACACATACACTACGGACAATTTAGCCTACCCAATTCACCTATACCACATGTCTTTGGACGTGTGGGGGAAACCGGAGCACCCGGAGGAAAGCCACGGGAACACGGGGAGAACATGCAAACTCCACACAGAAACACCAACTGACCCAGCCGAGGCTCGAACCAGCGACCTTCTTGCTGTAAGGCGAACGTGCTACCCACTGCGCCACCGTGCAGCCCCTATTATTAATATGATGATTATTATTATTATTAGTTATTAGTCATTAGATGCATCATATAAGACATAAATAATAATAATACTTATTATTTCAACAGTTCGCCCTTAGCTGATGATTGATTATAAAGCGTGTTTGGCATGCTGTCCCGGGAGAGAGCCCTGAGCTCATGAGATCCTCGAGCCCGGGGCTCCCTCCCATTGCAGGGCGAGAGGGGAGTTTGAGCTCAGGTAGGTCTCGAGAACTCCCCTGCTTGATAAAGGTGAATTCGAATAATGAATAATTATGGAGAGAAATTGCTGAATTAATCGCTCGTCTATGGTGTCGATTTGGTTGGTCGATTTACTTAATGTTACATGTTTTTGGTCTGTGGGAGGAAACCGGAGAGCCCGGGGAAAACCCACGCAAACACGAGGAGAACATGCAAACTCCACACAGAAATGTCGACTTGGCAAGGTAAAGGCTTGAGCAAGTGACATTCTTGCTGTGAGGCAACAGTGCTAACCACTGGGCCTCCGTGCTGCCCTGTCGAGGAAAGGGGAGGAGTAGGGGTGGAAGGGGGGATTCTTCAAGACGAAGATGGCTAAGGTAAAATACTATTATTTATATGTTTATATTATATTATTCATTCATTCATTCATTCATTCATTTTCTTTTCGGCTTAGTTCGGCCTTTATTAATCTGGGGTCGCCACAGCGGAATGAACCGCCAACTTATCCAGCATATGTTCTACGCAGCGGATGCCCTTCCAGCTGCAACCCATCTCTGGGAAACATTCATACACACTCATTCACATGCATTTTAGCTTACCCAATTCACCTATAGTGCATGTCTTTGGACTTGTGGGGGAAACCGGAGCACCCGGAGGAAACCCACGCGAACACGGGGAGAACATGCAAACTCCACACAGAAACGCCAACTGACCCAGCCGAGGCTCGAACCAGCAACCTTCTTGCTGTGAGGCGAACGTGCTACCCACTGCGCCACCGCGTCGTCCTATATTATTCATATTATATTTATATGTTATTTATAGTGATTTAGAAATCCTCTGATTGGTGGATCATGCATTAGCTAATGCAGGACCAGCTGCTATCAATCATAAGCACGTGCTCCTCTCGAAATTAGTTTATGAATAAACTTCACAAAGTTTTTAATTCAAGCTGCTGTTGTGCTCTATGCAACGTAAATATAAATACAATAATAAAATTGAAGATAAAAAGACGAATATAAGAAAAAAGAGGGAACTACAAACGGATAAATCAATGAAACACTGAAATAATTCGCCATTTCAGACTTAATTTTAACATATGGCTCGCAATAAAACGAATTTTCCCCTATAATAATAATTGCCAGTACATCCTTTCGCACACGAGTCGACCAAAGTAAAATAAGCACATATTGCAATGAGGAACAGTCACTTCATTTCTTGACATTCACAACAGCAAGAACTGGAGCAGAGTCGGCGGCTCTTGCTGTACTGTTGTTACCTTTCAGCTTGTTTTTAATGGAGTCTGCTAAAGACCTGGATAATGTGGGAACCTCTTCGGGATCATACTGAACTCCATACAGCTGCTCCCTCAGGATTTCTCCAATGCACTCTTTCGCCACACCTGCCTTAAACCTGCAGATATTTGGATACAATTCAGCAGTTAAGTCAAACACTTCTTCATATATATGCAGTTTAGATTCACTGAAGCTGGAGTTTTAGCAAGCTGCTAGTATAGCTAGCTACGTTTAGCTTTAAAAAGTAGAAGCAGGGGATCTTACTTGTCTTTATAATTCGGCCTGATGAGGTATGTGTTCGCTCCTGTATCCATGAGTGAAATATTATGTGTGTGTGTGTGTGTGTGTGCGATAGTAGTTTCGCACTTTCGCTTTACAGCTTTACCGACGTTGTCATAACAACTCGGTTTCATCCGGGAAATCAACGTACGTGATGACGTCACGATCAACAGCAGGCGCGTTCCGTTCATTTTAACCGGTGTGAAGTGCGGCCGTAAGCGAAGCTAGATGGATGGATGGATGGACGGATAGATAGGTGGATGGACAGATAGTTGGATGGGTGGATGAATGGACAGATGGATGGATGGATGGATGGACGGACAAATGGATGGATAGATGGATGGCTGGATTAATGAACAGATAGATGATGGACGGATGGATGGATGGATAGATAGATAGATAGATAGATAGATAGATAGATAGATAGATAGATAGATGGATGGACATATAGTTGGATGGATGGATGAATGGACAGATGGACGGATGGATGGATGGACAGATGGATGGATAGAGAGACGGATGGACGGACAGATGAACAGATGGATGGATGTGTGGATGGATGGACAGATAGATAGATAGATAGATATATGGATAGATAGATAGATATATGGATAGATAGATAGATAGATATATGGATAGATAGATAGATATATGGATAGATAGATATAAAGATAGATAGATATATGGATAGATAGATATAAAGATAGATAGATATATGGATAGATAGATATAAAAATAGATAGATATATGGATAGATAGATATATAGATAGATAGATAGATAGATATATGGATGGACAGATAGATAGATAGATATATGGATAGATATAAAGATAGATAGATATATGGATAGATAGATATATAGATAGATAGATAGATAGATATATGGATAGATAGATATATATATAGATAGATAGATAGATAGATAGATATATGGATAGATATATGAAGTGAAGTGAAGTGAAGTGAAGTGTAGTGTGGCCAAGTATGGTGTCCCATACTTGGAATTTGTGCTCTGCATTTAACCCATCCAAGTGCACACACACAGTTAGTGAACACACACATACCGTGAACACACACCCGGAGCAGTGGGCAGCCATGCTGCGGCGCCCGGGGAGCAGTTGGGGGGAACGGTGCCTTGCTCAAGGGACTCACCTCAGTCGTGGTATTGAGGGTGGTGGAGAGTGCTGGTCATTCACTCCCCCCACCCCCAATTCCCGCTGGTACCGAGTATCGAACCAGCAACCTTCGGATCACGAGTCCAACACTCTAACCACCAGGCCACGACTGCCCACAAATATAGATAGATAATTAAGCGTGTACTTAAAAAAAGTAACGTTATTCAAATATGGAGATTTATAACGATTTATAATAGATTTATATTTATATATTACTTTCTTTTCATTAAAAAAGGACTAAATAAGTTCATATTTAAACCGGTAGACGTCATAGTTATCAAAACTAGCTTAGGCCTACATTAAGGCAAGCTTAGAAATGTTTAGCTAGTTTTGTAGTTTACCTTTACGTATTACATTTACCATAGTTACTGCTACAAAACAGAGTAAACTTAAAGTCACTAAGGGTAAATTTACTATACTACACTATACAGTTTGCCCCAAAATGAAAAATTGCTATATTTACTCTCCCTCAAGTGTTTAAAAAATATATATATTATTATTATTATTATTATTATTATTATTATTATTCATTCATTCATTCATTCATTCATTTTCTTTTCGGCTTAGTCCCTTTATTAATCAGGGGTTGCCACAGCGGAATGAACCGCCAACTTATCCAGCATATGTTTTACGCAGCGGATGCCCTTCCAGCCACAACCCATCTCTGGGAAACATCCATACACACCCATTCACACTCATACACTACGGTCAATTTTAGCTTACCCAATTCACCTATACCACATGTCTTTGGACTTGTGGGGGAAACCGGAGCACCCGGAGGAAACCCACGCCAACACGGGGAGAACACGCAAACTCCACACAGAAATGCCAACTGACTCAGCCGAGGCTCGAACCAGCGACCTTCTTGCTGTGAGGCGAACGTGCTACCCACTGCGCCACCGTGAGGCCCCTATTATTATTATTATTATTATTTGTGGGCAGCACAGTGGCGCAGTGTGTAGCACAATCGCCTCAGAGCAAGAAGGTCACTGGTTCGAGCCCTGGCTGGGTCAGTTTCTGTGGAGTTGACATGTTCTCCCCGTGTTCGCGTGGGTTTCCTCCGGGTGCTCTGGTTTCCCCCACAAGTCCAAAGACATGCGCTATAGGTGAATTGGGTAAGCTAAATTGTACGTAGTGTATGTATGTGTGTGAATGAGTGTGTATGAATGTTTCCCAGTGATGGGTTGCAGCTGGAAGGGCATCCGCTGTGTAAAACATGTGCTGGATAAGTTGGCGGTTCATTCCGCTGTGGCGACCCCAGATTAATAAAGGGACTAAGCCGAAAAGAAAATGAATGAATAAATTATTTATTTATTTTTTCTGTTGAAAACAAAAGAAGATATTTTTAAAAATGTTAGAAACCGGTAACCATTGACTTCCATAGTAGGTAAAACAAATAGATATATAACATTGAAGTCAATGGTTACCGGTTTTTAACAAATAGGTGAGTAAATAGTGAGTATATTTTAATTTACTTTACTTGGGATTAATGTTCAAGTAGATTGCAACTGAAAAGTGCACAAGGGAGTTTTTCATAAACGTTAGGTTTGGGTAAATTGTTTTTAAAATGTTTATGCTCTTTTAAACTATTTAACTATTAGCTATATTTGAAAAAGTTGTGTTTTCTGGTTTAAAATTTACTGGTTTCTGATTTAGCTACTTCTGCGTTTCCATGTTTAACAACGAATAAAAAAAAAACATGGCTGTAATAGTAGATCTACTACACTACCACACTTATTGTACTTTTACTATGATAAAACCATAGTTAAATTTTAAGTAGATTTTAACTGAAGGGTTTGACTATGGTCTTGGCAAATAGGAATTGCCCATAAACAATAATATGATTTTAAAAGTTTGTGCTGTATAGATGTGTTTAGGATTATTCACATTAATGCAATAAGATGGTTCAGGAGATTAAAGACTTCCTATTTAAAAAAAATTATTCATAAAATGGTGATGTTCAACTTCACTTTCATGTTCATCAAACCACTCCTTCACCAGTCTTGCTGTGTGTATTGGTGCATTATCATCCTGATACACAGGGTACAGGATACAATGTTTGAACCATCAGGTGCACATGGTCCTCCAGAATGGTTCAGTTGTCCTTGGCAGTGATGCGTCCTTCTAGCACAAGCATTGGGACTAGGGAATGCCATGATATTGCAGCCCAAACCATCACTGATTCACCCCCCATGCTTCACTCTGGGCATGCAACAGTCTGGGTGGTATGCTTCTTTGGGGCTTCTCCACACCATAACTCTCCAGGATGTGGGAAAGACAGTGAAGGTGGACTCATCAGAGAACAATACATGTTTCACATTGTCCACTTGAGCTCCCGACAAACAGTTTTAGTGGAAATATGAGAGTTGAGGTGCACATTTAATTTTTGCAGTGAGTTGTGCAGCTGTGGTTTTATGTTTTTTTGGATACAGTCGTGGCCAAAAGTTTTGAGAATTACATAAATATTGGAAAAGTTGCTGCTTAAGTTTTTATAATAGCAATTTGCATATACTCCAGAATGTTATGAAGAGTGATCAGATGAATTGCATAGTCCTTAATCCTGAAAAACACTTTCCACTGCATTTCATTGCTGTCATTAAAGGACCTGCTGAGATCATTTCAGTAATCGTCTTGTTAACTCAGGTGAGAATGTTGACGAGCACACTGGAGATCATTATGTCAGGCTGATTGGGTTAGAATGGCAGACTTGACATGTTAAAAGGAGGGTGATGCTTAAAGTCATTGTTCTTCCATTATTAACCATGGTGACCTGCAAAGAACCGCGTGCAGCCATCATTGCGTTGCATAAAAATGGCTTCACAGGCAAGGATATTGTGGCTACTAAGATTGCACCTGAATCAACAATTTATAGGGTCATCAAGAACTTCAAGGAAAGAGGTTCAATTCTTGTTAAGGCGTCCAAGAAAGTCCAGCAAGCGCCAGGACCGTCTCCTAAAGAGGATTCAGCTGCGGGCTCGGAGTGCCACCAGTGCAGAGCTTGCTCAGGAATGGCAGCAGGCAGGTGTGAGCGCATCTGCATGCACAGTGAGGCGAAGACTTTTGGAAGATGGCCTGGTGTCAAGAAGGGCAGCAAAGAAGCCACTTCCAAAAAAAACATCAGGAACAGATTGATCTTCTGCAAAAAGTATGGCGAATGGACTGCTGAGGACTGGGGCAAAGTCATATTCTCCGATAAAGCCCCTTTCCGATTGTTTGGGGCATCTGGAAAAAGACTTGTCCAACTTCTTACAACAATCCAACAACAGTTTGGTGAAGAACAATGCATTTTCCAGCACGATGGAGCACCGTGCCATAAGGCAAAAGTGATATCTAAGTGGCTCGGGGACCAAAACGTTGAAATTTTGGGTCCATGGCCTGGAAAATCCCCAGATCTTAATCCTATTGAGAACTTGTGGTCAATCCTCAAGAGGCGGGTGGACAAACAAAAACCCACTAATTCTGGCAAACTCCAAGAAGTGATTATGAAAGAATGATTAAGAGAATGCCCAGTCGAATTGCAGAGGTCCTGAAAAAGAAGGCCAACACTGCAAATACTGACTCTTTGCATAAATGTCATGTAATTGTCGATAAAAGCCTTTGAAACGTATGAAGTGCTTGTAATTATATTTCAGTACATCACAGAAACAACTGAAACAAAGATCTAAAAGCAGTTTAGCAGCAAACTTTGGGAAAACTAATATTTGTGTCATTCTCAAAACTTTTGGCCACGACTGCACAATCCAGGTTAGCACCTGGACATCCCTTTCAGACAGCTTCCTCTTTTGTCCACGGTTACTCCTGTTGGATGTGGTTTGTCCTTCTTGGTGGTTTGCTGACATTACCCTGGATACTGCGGCTCTTGATACATCACAAAGACTTGATGTCTTGGTCATAGATGTATCAGTGAGACGCACACCAACAATTTGTCCTTTTTTGAACACTGATATATCACCCGTAATGCCGCGGTCACATTAGAGTTTGAGCATGCAAAATTCTGTTGTACGGCGCTGCGAAAAGGGGCGGGATTAAACAAGATGATTAGACATTTAAAAAAGAGAGCGATTGGTTCATATTTTACATTTCTGTCCAGAGAGGTCATGTTTTGATCTTCAATTGGTCTCATGCAGTCACGTGATGCGATTTCGCAGGTCAGAGTTCACCAAGCTTGAACTTTGCAATGCAGCGAACTGTGAAACTTATCACACGAGCTTGATTTTCCGGTCTGCCACATTTGCGTGCGTATGAATGGAAGTCTATGGGGAGAAAAGTCTAGTGTGACCGCAGCTTAATGTTGTGTGCATTGCAATGTTTTAAGCAAAACTGTGCTATTACTCTGCTACTAACACTCTGCTCCCACTGGTGGAATGTGCAATCAATGAAGATTGGCCACCAGGCTGGTCAAATTTAGCCATGAAACCTCCAACACTAAATTTGCCAATATTTCAGTTTCATTGTCCAACCCCTGTATTTAATAATGTTTAATTTAATAATGACTTTTCCTGTAAAAGGAAACCTTCTTAATAATTATGCACATTTAGGGCATTTTTCACATCCAGTCAACATTAAGAATTAAACATCACTTACTAAAAGTTGTTAATTTATTATTACTTACTAAAAAGTAATTGCAGTTATGAAGATTTAGGTGGTTCTTAATTGGTTCTGAGTAATTGAGAAAAAATATGATCACACTGTAAAAAAATGATATGACAAAAAGTCATGACAATAAATGTCATTAAATTTAAAAAGTTAATCAGGTTAGTTAGGTTTTTAGTTATATAAGGTTTAACTTAATATTTTTAGTCAGTTTGACTAATGTAAGTTAAGATAACTCAAAAAAATAAACAATTTGAGGAAGATATTTTTTTGCAGTGCCGAATTTGTATGATATTCATGCACACACTGTATAAAGACAGACACATTTCCTCTGTGTGATTGTGAAACTCAAGGTGGGCTGTCGGTGGTCTTGTGGTGAGAGTGTATGATAATATGAGTTGACAAGAATGTAGTATCAGCAGTCACAAATACCATGATATGATTGGGGTAAAGTTGGTTTTACATTCACACATTCAGACTTTCACCTTCTTAATATAATTTCAGAAAGTTTTCTTTGCAAATTCTACATAGAGAAGTCAGATAAGCAGCCAATGCCTATTAAAGTATAACGTTGTTTAGAGTCAGTTAAATAGTGCTAATGTTGTTTTGAAGTCATATTTACATGCGATTTCAGACCGAATATTCAAAGTTGTGTGGTAAACAGTATTCAGATAGTGTTTGGAAAGTTATGCTCATAATAGTATGTCATTATAATTCATCTGTATTAGCCTTTTAACAATTTTACTGAACATGAAATCTGAATACGCGAATATAAAACCAACTTTTCCTTAATAGGTGTTTTGTAGTGGCCCAGCCAGAGTCCTGACCTAAATCCAATTGAGAATCTGTGGAGGGAGCTTAAGATCAGGGTGATGACAAGAAGACCCTCCAACCTGAAAGAGTTGGAGCTCATCACTAAAGATTAATGGACAAAAATACTAGTGGATACATGCAAAAAGCTGGTCAGCAATTATAGCAAGCGTTTGATTGCTGTAATAGCCAGTAAATATTTTTCTATTGATTACTGAGAAGGGTATGAATAATTTTGGACATGCCACAAAGATAAATAAACACAATGAAGCCTCTTGTACATTGTCTTATTATATTTTGAGAGAAGCCTGTGTCATTTCCAGTCCAAAAATAATAATTGCTGGTTGAATAAAAGTAACTTTAAGTCAGAATTTGCCAGGGGTATGAGTAATTTTGGGTATGACTGTATATTTATAACATTATACTGTATATATAATTACAACGATTCTTTTCAGATGCTTTTTTTTAATCAGTCTGCTTTGTTTTTTGGTTTGTAGAGAAATGAAAGTGAACAAAAGGAAAAGAAATGTACCTCCACTGAGTGAATGCGATTACTTTGAGTTCCTGTCTGTACCTCCCACTGAGAGATGGAGGTTTTCTGATAAACATGTCAGTGCAAAAGCATAAATCAGCAGAAACGGGAAGACGTCTGCATCTCCGGTGGCAGCCTGCGTGCGCTCACTTGCTCTGTTTGGTCTGCAGGATGAAGCGTGACCTCAAGAAACTCTTACTTTTTTCATTCATGCTGGTCTTGGTGCATAACGGTGCGTAAAACAAAGACATGATTGTATTTGCTGGGTTTTGTTTCTCCTGTTGATCTGTATGGCTTTTTTTACTACTGATTTTTGCACATGTTGAAATTTAAACACTCGTGTTGGCGAAAACAATTGAGTGTTCAGATTTTTGCGTGCTTTTGAACATTTGGTAAAACGAGCCAGAGGTAAATTTGGGCTTTGAAACACTTCAAATTTGAAGCTTTCTTCCTAGATTTGTGTTAAGAGTTGAGAATGTGTGTTAATTTAGTGAATGTATTGAGTTTGGATTATGCGAGTTTAGAATGTGTGTTCATTTAAGAATGTGTG
>CAIGQV010007757.1:1619254-1632280 GCA_903798115.1 Danio jaintianensis
GTATTGTATATCTTTACTGTAAAATATACAGTCATTTTCACAATGCAACTTTAAGATACAGTAACATACCGCATTACTGTCCTACAGTAAAATACAGTTAAATACTGTGTAATTTACGAAAATCGAGTAAATGATGACAGAATGATCATTTCTGGCTGAACTATCTCTTGTTCTCTCTCAAACATCTTGAACAGTTTAATATTGTTTTTTTGCCATGTAAGTGTTAACTAGTTCACGCTGATACTGTAAATGTGCCACTGAGTTTAACACTGAGTCATAGCGAGGTGCTAACCACAGAAGCCCCTGTAAAGAAACCTGAGGTACTTGAATGTCTTTGTTGTTATATTACACAACTTGGGCTCATTGGAAAAAGAAAGAAAGAAAAAAAGACGTGCCTCTAGTTGCATATTTGTGCAAAACAACAATACATATCAAGACACTGTCACACTGAACAGACTGAAAAGCACAATGTGTGTATCACTGCAGTTTTTTATTAATGCAGTACTGTGTTCAATATAATTATGGTTCATGAATTGCATTATGGGATGTTGATCTCTGCTCTGTCGACTTTTGATGTTGAAAATTCAACTCTACAGTTTAACAAAGTGACTTTTATCGACATTTTAGTCGTTTATGTATAAGAAATAAAATAACAGAAAATGTGCCGGCAGTTTATTACAAGCTTTTTGTAGTGTAATATAGAACACCAACCCAGAAAATATATCACTTTAAACTATTCAAAATGTTCATAAAAGTCACTTTTTTTTTAACTTTTCAAGGTTAAAAGTGGTTGGAGGAAAGATCAAGCTCCCATAATGCAATTCAAAAGCGGAAATAAATGGGGAAAAATAAAAACATGAATCACAAATTACAGAAAACTGCTCATTTATGTACTAACACTAAATCTAACCAAAACCAAATAGCGGATAAAAGACAGTAAAAATCTATCTTTTGTAACACTTCGAGGATCAATTGTTGTATCAAGTAGTTTCTTATTAGCAGAATAATACTATAAAGTATTGGCTTTTTATTATTACAAATTAATGCCTTATTCTTCATGACTATATTAGTTATATCTCTTAATACACCTACAAGTAATAAGAACTATTAATAACCAGCAAATTGGATGTTTATTCAAGGCAAAAGTAAAAAAATGCAGGGTTCCACACAATTTATTCAAGTTGTCCCAACAAATATCGACAAATTTAAGTGGACTAAACATAAAACAATTAAGTTGTCTCCAAAAATATCTCAAGAATTGTGTTGTTTCAGCTCATTTTAAATAAGTAGTTTAGAAGTGTAGTTAATAGATTGTTAACCTATTTTCTTTTTTAATGTGTTTTTGACCTTATTTTATTGTGACTCTTGTTTTATGAGAACGATTGACCTGATTGCCCAGCCTGATCTCACGAGGAAACGTAACTATTTTACGTTTTGTGGCTATTTCACACAAGTTCAGTCGTACGAAAATGTAAGTTTTTTTTTAAAAGGGGGCATGGCACCAAACCCCGCCCCTAAACCCAACCGTCATTGGAGGATAAGCAAATGGTACTAAATTGTATAAATGAGATTGTACGAATTCATACGAATTAGCCACTGAATCCAAAAGTTATGAATTGCCGTGAGATAGCGTTGGATTGCCTAACATCGTAAGGTCAGTGCTAAGCTTGTTTCTAGAATGGGAAATAATACTAGTTAGTACTAAGCCTGTATATTTTTTTCACAAAATTCTGCACAGAAATAGCAAAAAAGCTCCGCAGATTCAGTCTGGCCCTAGTAATGACTGTTTATCTCATAACATTGGCATTTTTCTCTAAATTGTGAGCTATAAAAAGTCACATTTTTTAAATATGCAAAATCAGTTTTGAGTTTACTTTGCAACTGCAGTTGAAATTGGAAATTGCCACTTTATTTCTTGCAGTTCTGTCTTTATTCTGTAGTTCTTGCCAATTTTTTACTTTATTTCTCACACTTCTGTTTATACTGTATCTCACAATTCTATCTCTTTTCTCAGGATTGTGAGATAAAAAACTGAAAACTGTGACGTCCAATAGTCAAAATCGTGAGATAAAAGTCACAATTCTGAGAAAGAGTCAAATCTCACAATTTTCACCCTTTTTTCTCAGAAACATTTATTTAAAATATAATTTCATGTAATAAGCTTTCTACATTTCTACGGTTTGTCCGAGCAAGACAAAAAGTTACACTGTAAAAAATGATTAGTTGACTTTACTTATAATAAATGTGTAAACCCATTGCTTTTAAACCAATTAGTTGACTTTACCTAAAAAAGTGAGTAAATCTGTTGCTTTTAAACCGATTAGTTGACCTTACTTATAATAAATGAGTAAACCCGTTGCTTTTAAATTGTTTAGTTGACTTTACATAAAATAGAGACTAAACTCATTGCTTTTAAAATGATTAATTGACTTTAATTAAAGTAAATTAATAGTGAGTAAACCTGTTGCCTTTACATTTTTAAGCAAATGGACTGTATCCATAATTATAAAAATTATAAAAAGTTAAATCAACTTAAGTTTTAAGTTACGATGGGTTTAGTCACTTTTTAAGTCAAGTAAATTAATCACTTTTTACAGTCTACACTGTAAATAAATGCTGTAAAATTTATGAGTGCAATAATTTAATTACCAATTGCTGTAGTTTTACAGCAGAGTTGTAATTGTTAACTTACAGTGCGCTTGTAAATTTTGCCAGTAATACTGTACAATTTACAAGTGCTGTAAAAACTAAAGCACAGTTGTAATTGTTAATTTACTGTGTGCTTGTAAATTTTACAGTATTATTGGCAAAGTAACCTATAAAACTGTAAATTTTACAGCAATTTTTTAGTTTAGAGTTACTGATTTTTAAAAGAAGAATTGCAAAGATGTTAACTATCAGGAATGAGAAGTAAGAAATTTGAGTTTGTATGTTGTTGTTATTTCACACAATTGTGATTTCATAGGCTTTTATTTTTTGGTTGGTTGGTATATATTATTCATTCATTCATTTTCTTTTCGGCTGAGTCCCTTTATTAATCTGGGGTCGCCACAGCGGAATGAACCGCCAACTTATCCAGCATATGTTTTACGCAGCGGATGCCCTTCCAGCTGCAACCCATCACTGGGAAACACCTATGCACTCTCATTCACACACATACACTACGGACAATTTAGCTTACCCAATTCACCTATAGCGCACGTCTTTGGACTGTGGGGGAAACTGGAGCACCCGGAGGAAACCAACACCAACACGGGGAGAACATGCGAACTCCACACAGACATGCCAACTGGCCCAGCCGAGGCTTGAACTAGCGACCCTCTTGCTGTGAGGCGACAGCGCTACCCACTGCGCCACAGAATCAGAACTGTAAGATAAAAATAAATTATTATCATCACACGGTGGAAACAAGTTTCAACACAATGCTTTAATACCAGGTAAACCACCAAGCATGTTTACTTAAAAACATATACATAAAGTTAAATATGTGATGCAAACATTCAAATTTGCCAATAAATCATACGCTATCGTAAACGTTTTGAGGTCATAACATATATTAACGCTTAAACCACATTAAAATTTCCCCCATAATCATGTGTGCACAGAAATAAAAGCTGACAATGTTTTGCCGCCATTAGTGTTTATTGCATCTGCAAACCGCAGTGAATTGTGTGTGTATAGGTATGCTTTGCACAAGTTCAGTTAGAGGCACGATTTTTACAATAAGCCTGTGTTGCAACCACAAGCAAATTATTAGTCATACTTGCACTTGTGTGTTGTACGCACAGAAATGATCTCTCAAAAAAGAAAAGAAAAAAAACTGTCAGGCTTATAAAGAGATGTATATGTGCTGTTTATTAAAAATCTAACTCACGATTGGGTAAAACTGGCCAAAAATAGAGTCAGATTAGCAATCGCAAACACCACTCAACATTTATTATTAGTAGTATTATAGAAACACTTAAAAATAAGGTCGTATTAGTGTCAGTTAATGTGTTTTTAATGTATTTATATAACTTTGTTGTTGATGTTAGTGAAAATGCTTTGAAATGATAATTACTGTAAAAAGCGCTATACAAATAAACGACTGAATTAAAAATAATGTTGTTCACGTTAACTCACGCTGTAAAAAAATATCTGTAAAATTAACAGTTTTCCGTATATTTCCATATTTTTGGCGTTTATTTCTGCTTTTGAATTGCATTATGGGACCTTGATCTTTCTTCCAACAACTTTTAACCTTGAATAGTTCGGAAGAAGTGACTTTTATGAACATTTTTAATCGTTTAAAGTGATATATTGTCTGGGTTGGGGTTGTATTCCAGCAGGCGCACAATTTCATAAGGCGTTAATATCAGGTTAGATGTAGGTCGTGACGTCAGGTGACCAAAATTCAATGTGTAGTGAGCATCTAAGGACAACGTTATTTTGACGTTTGACACAATAATGACATCAAATTACGTTGATATTTGGTTGATTTTAGTTTGTGTTAAAGAGTGACCAAAATGCAACGTTGAGCCAACATCTTAAAGCAGAGTCATATTGACGTCAAGTACTGACATTTATTTATCAGGTATGGCAACCAAAATACAACGTCTGATAGACGTCATAGTGGTAACGTCCACACAACGTCAAGCTGTAACATCATTAGACGTTGAGCTTTGGTTGTTTTTAGGTTGGACATTGACATCGGCCTGACGTTGGGTTCTGACATGATCCCGATTTTCATTTACAAACAAAATGCAACGTCCCCACGACATTGGGGTACAACGTCAATCTGATGTCTTTTTGACGCTCTGTGCCTGCTGGGATATCACGCTACAAATTGAATTTTCAACATCAAAAGTCGACAGAGCAGAGATCAACATCCCATAATGCAATTCACAACCGTAAATAAACACTTGTCAATCACAAAAATATGGTAACTGTTGATTAACACATATTTTTTACAATGCTCGGTGCATTAACCAATGTTAACAAGCTTGAATTCGTATTTTAATAATGCACTGGTAAATGTTGAACTATGATTATTAATAAATGCTCTGCAAGAATTGTTCATTATTAGTTCATGTTAACTAACAAAACCTTATTCTAAAGTGTGACCATTATTACTATCTTCCTGCTGTTAAGTTTCTATCCTAAATCGCGTCTGTGTACTGTATATCAACACTATTAATTCTGTACGACAGCATTTTGTGTATTGTTATGCCTTATGTATGCAGATTGTTGCACTATGTATGTAAATACTGCACTTGAATGATTTCATATGAATGTAAAGGCATTCACCACAATGTAAAAATGCATTCAAATATATATATACACATGTACATGTAACCACAATCTGTCTTTTTTTTTTGGAACAAAGACATCCGGATTTAGCAACACGAATGCATTTAACCTGAACATTGCTTTTGTTGACTTGAAGGCGCGCGCACACATACACGAACGCGGCCACGAAGATAACATCAGATGCGGCTGTGTGTGTTGGCAGTTGAGTAGGAGTGTGTATGGAGTCATCCTGCATGTACCGTGAGCTGGAGAAAAGCCTTTTCTTTCTCTCAGAAATGTTCTGCGCGCATCAAACCCGAACATTTGAAACCGCAAAACATGCAGATGTAGCCTACCTTGAGTAGCAACACTTTCCAGCGCCCACACAGGCCTGAATATTTAATGAGGAGCGCGATATGGCCTATTAAAAAAAACTGTGGGCCAACCTATTTCACCGTTTGCTAGTTTCACTTGCTTTGAGTTTATAGTGAGATGTTTTTCTCTCCATCCACCGCAGAAGTGCTGGGTAAGCGTTTATTGTAGATGAGCCCCCGTGTTCTCTCTCTCAATTTTTTTCTATTGATTGTGCTTATTCCAGTAACTGTCTTGAGAAAAAAATGCTGGGTTGTTTTAATTTAAAGCTGGGTCAAATATGGACAAACCCAACTGTTGGGTTAAAAATGTCATTTAATTATTATTATTATTATTATTTTTAGAATTAAACTTTTTAAATTGTTTTATTTTATTAGCAGTCAATGAACACACATCACATTGCACATCATCGCAGTATCCCATAATCAGCTTAACATTCAACCACTTGTCATCACCGTTTATACAACAGAGAAAACATGTCCAGAATTATTCGCCCCCCTGTATATTTTTCCCCCAATTTCTGTTTAATGGAGAGATTTTTTTCAACACATTTCTAAACATGATAGTTTCAATAACTCATTTCTCATGATGACAGCACATAATATTTCACTAGATATTTTTCAAGATACTAGTATTCAGCTTAAAGTGACATTTAAAGGCTTAACTAGGTTAAAGTTAAGGTAATTAGGCAAGTCATTGTATAACAATGGTTTGTTCTGTAGACCTTCGAAAACAAATATTGCTTAAGGGGGCTATTAATTTTGACCTTAAAATAGTTTTAAAAAATATTAAAAACTGCTTTTATTCTAGCCGAAATAAAACAAATAAGACTTTCTCCAGAAGAAAAAATATTATAGGAAATACTGTGAAAAAGTCCTTGCTCTGTTAAACATCATTTGGGAAATATTGGAAAAAGAAAAAAAAAAATCACAGGAGGGCGAATAATTTTGACTTCAACTGTATATAATAAAAATAATAATAATAATAAAACAAAGGTTGTCTCACCATTGTATTAATTTATCTTAATTTTATATGTTGCCAGAAATGATTCTCCCTCATTATATAATCATAATTGTTTTAACCCAAATATGGGTCAAATATGGACAAACTCAACAGTTGGGATGAAAAGAGTCATTTAAATTTAGTTAAAAAAATTAACCCATCATTTGTTTTAGAATGTAGAGTGAATATGCAGCAGAAAATACATCTGATTTCATATCTCACAATTGTTGTTGTTGTTGTTTTCATAGAATTGCCATTTTCATTTCTGACAATTGCAAGTTTGTAGATTTTAGGTTATGACTTTAGGTTATGATTTCTTGCAGTTCTGTTTATATCTTGTAATTCTACCTTTTTTTTTTCTTAGAAGTAGATATAATCTCACAACTGTGGGAATTTTCAATAGTGACTTCATGAGTCTGAAGATACAAAGTCACTTTTCTTGGGAAAAAGTCAATTCCAATTAAAAAGCAAGAGCAACTTTAAAAGTAATCAGGGTTCATACGGTCATTTAAAACCTGGAAAAGTCATGGAATTTTGACATGGCATTTTCCGGCCTGGAAAAGTTTTGGAAAAACAGAAAAGCCCACAAAGTTTTGGAAAAGTCATGGAAAGTAGATATCTGTATTCTTTAGTCGGGGCAGTCGTGGCCTGGTGGTTAGAGTGTTGGACTCGTGATCCGAAGGTTGCTGGTTCGATACTCGGTACCAGCGAGAATTGGGGGTGGGGGGAGTGAATGACCAGCACTCTCCACCACCCTCAATACCACGACTGAGGTGAGTCCCTTGAGCAAGGCACCGTTCCCCCCAACTGCTCCCCGGGCGCCGCAGCATGGCTGCCCACTGCTCCGGGTGTGTGTTCACGGTATGTGTGTGTTCACTAACTGTGTGTGTGCACTTGGATGGGTTAAATGCAGAGCACAAATTCCAAGTATGGGACACCATACTTGGCCACACTACACTTCACTTCACTTCACTTCACTTCACTTCACTTAATGTAGGTTAGCTAAATCAATTTTACATAGATATAAATATAAGCTGTAACTAAATAGATTGTTGCGTGTTTTACAATATGCTGTAATAAATTTGAACATGCTTTGTTTTTCTTTTATCATGCATATGTAGACATTGCATGAAACATTAGGTCATGAAAATTTACTTGAAAGTCTTGGAAAAATCATGGAGAAGTCATGGAATTTTAGTAGTAAAAATGTGTATGAACCCTGAGTAATGGAAATGAAATTAAAGTAATGGAATAAACAAATAGTCTTAAAATGTTAAGAATTAAAATTCTCACACAGGTTTTGCAGACGAGCTGATTATTATCTCTTACTTGATATCCGATTGCGCTCATTCAAATGAAAAGTCAATAGAGAAGAACAAATACACCATTTGTACACCTTGCATGTACCGTTGTGTCCAGCAGATGGAGCTAAAACAATAACAACCATTTCACTCCTACACATTTAACAATTTCAGCAGTGTTGGGTGTAATTAGTTACAAAGTAACTAGTGACTGTAATTAGATTACTTTTCCAGTAAAGGTAATTGATTATTTTACATTTTTTTAGGTAATTTAATTACAGTTGCTTATACTGTACATCAACCCAACAGTTCTGTATAAATCAATCCACAGAATTTTGCAGATATTTTTCAACTAAAGAGCATTTATCATTTATAAAAAACAATCGCATATGCTTAATTAAAAAAAGATTAGTGACATGACAATATAACACGTACATTGTTTTTTAAAAATATATATATATATATTTAAAGCTTGTCTGTTAGCCTGAACAAAAGAAATGTAATCTGCCTTTTTGTAAAATAATTTTGTATTTTATGTCCTTATTATTATTTTTTTGTTATATATGATATAGATATGAGATATGTTTATTTGTTTAATTACAATTTAATTTGTATTATTATTTTTATAATAATTGTTCATGTGGGGGTCAGGATTGAAATTATATCAATGATAGATATTATCTTATTACTTAATGTAAATTACTGACCGGTTTTTGCACTAAAAAATAAATAAATATATATATAAATTAGCAATATCACACTCGTAGCAGTGTGATATGGCTGTATATCGGCACTGGTGGGAGGCGTGCCTTAGTGTCCCACCAGTGACGATATACAGCCACATCGCACTGCTACGAGTGTGATATTGTGTTTATACAACAGTTCGACGGCACAATCGTGTATATAAAAAAGAAAATCAAACACGGAGAGTCTCAAAATTCTTTTGTAAGAGGAACTACTTCCGCCATTCCTTTACATCTGCAGCGGACGTCAGAACAGCAGAAACCATTGCTCATTCACCAACGTCACTTTAGAGCTAGTATTTGAGTGATTCTCTAGCGTAATGTCTAAAGTGATGACAAAACAGGTGATTTTGCTCACATTTTAAGATTATAAGGCTGAACGGCATGAAATGCCTCAGTCTACAGAGATTTCCCAGTATTTCTCTGTTGCAGTCGGGAGATCACAATAATTAACCCTACCAGATTACTATGGTATAAATACAGCACTACAACATACAAAAGAGAGAGCTCGACTTAGAATGTCACTTACCTGTTTTATAATGATTTGACCAGCTGTAGTTTGAAGTTTTTTTCCTATAAGGGCGCGGTCCTTATTTCGTTATTACGCGGTCTCTGTCGCCATCTTGTGGCGGAACGTCAACCGTCTTTGCTCTGCTCAGTATGACAGGCTGATGGATGCCGACACGCTGTTTCTCCGAAATAATATTTAAAATAGGCACTATTCTTATAAATAAACTGCATAGTTGCAATCTAAACAACTACATTCTTGACTAAAAAAAGCCTCAAAAGTACATTATGTTGTCCAACAGCAGCAATATTTGTCAAACTGTAGTGAGTTTATTGATCTGCTGTCACTCTACTTGGGCAGAGTAATACACAAGGGTAAAGAGGGTATACGAGTACTGTTATTGCAGAATATCACATGGCTATCAGCCAATCAGATCAAGAAGCAGACAGAACTGTTGTATATATATATATATATATATATAGTTTTTTACCATTGGAATCATGGCCATTTTCACAGTAAGATGATGCTGTGCTGCTTCTTTGCAGGTTCACTAAATGAACTGTAGCTACTTGCTGGAAATAAGAGCTAGCAACTGAAAAAGCTGATTATTATTATTATTATTATTATTAATGCTTTAAGTAAAAAACAATCAGAAACCAAGCCTATGCAGGAATATGATACTAGTAACAATACCTTAACTAACCAAATAAATAATAATAAATATACATATACAATAACACAATAAAGAAGGCTGCGAATTTGAGAATTTTTGTTTGTGAACATAATTTTTCCCAAACAAAATAAAGCTAATAGGGAGAAAGTTAAAACAAAGTGTTTCTGCAGACTGTTTTCATCAGGTGTGATTATAAAAAATTATAAAATGAATACATTTGTACCATTTGGGGCTGGTTATATTCACAGACTGTTGCCACACAACTGTGTTTAAACCCCTTATAAAAGTGACTTTTGCCCGATAGGTCCCCTTTAAAATACACAAAGTTCATTATATTAATATTATGGCAAGGTCAACACATTACACACAAGACTTCTAGTTCCTAATACACATACAGTCAAATATAAATACATACAGTACCATTTATGTGTTTGATAACGAAGAAAGTTCACTATAGTCTAAAGTCCTGCTTCTGTCATAGTGCAGAGTCTCTATTAGTTTGACTTGTAAAGCAGAGTTCACTTTTGTGTTGAAGAAACAGGATACTCAGTTTCAGTTTCGTTTCCTGTGAATGGAGAGATCAGCTGTACAGTATATATTGAGTGGAGGAGGATAACAGGGCAGAACATCATTCCTGCTCGCTCTGAGGATAAAAGTAATGGCGTCGATGCTGTGGGAAAGTTCTCTGCAGGATAAATCAAGTGATCTTCATGAGGACACATGGCACATTACCATCGATGACTCTATTGAGCCACACAGACAGGCTCGGGACTGGTATCAATACATTTCTGGATCCTTCGCAAGGTAGGGCACACAATAAATAGGGTTCAAACACTTCTTGAAAGCTACTTGAATTTCAGACATGGATTTGAGGCCTGGAAAGTACTTAAAAACACACACAGGTGCTTGAATTAAATGTGAAATGAAATGTGTTTATGGTGTTATTTCATCAATTGTAATGTGCTGCTGTCAAAAACTGAATGAATTCTTCATTTAAAAAATACTACATTTAAATCTTGTCCAAGAACTATGACAAATAATGCACATTTTATCAATATTTCAGAAACCACTTTCAATATCACACACCGACCTGATTTCGCCAAGTAGGACATGTTCCTGGATTAACATCTATGTTGGTCCTGGAACAACATTCCAATCAGCCAATCAGAATTAAGGGATATGTTTACCGTTTATGTTAAGTTTAGGCTGTTAGGCTAAGTTTAGGTAAACTATTATTATCGGTTTTGGTAATACTTTACAGTTTTGGTTGGGTTTAGGGGTAGGGATTAGGTTTGGATTACATTTTCCAACAAAAATGATGTTCCAGGATCAATTTAGCTGTTAATCCAAGATCGCGTCGTACTTGGCAAAATCATGACGTGCGAATATCACCAGTATTGAATTCAACAAATTTGACTAAAGTTCTTTGAATATATCAAAAAAAAAACTAAATTACATGTTCAAAACTACATCATTACTTTGATATTTTAATGTCAATATTAAGTTTAGGCTAAATGAAACGTTAAGTACAGTAAGGACTTCCATGGCGCTACATATGCTGGAGGTGTGAAATACAAAGGTGCTTGATTTAAAATTAATGATCCTTGAAAGTCCTTGAATCTGCTGTTTATGGAAGAGTGGGAACCCTGGATAAAACGTAGCAAAGATATTTCCTTGTGCTTTACTATGGGAATTCAATAGACTATTTACTATAGACCATTTCAAGTTGGTGATGTCATTGGCCCATGAACATTTCCTGCCTGTTGTCAAACTATTTCATAACTGTAACAAAAGTTAAATCAATCATAACTTAACGTTAAAACCGATGTCATAACAATATTTATCAATATGTGGACTTTCTGGGATTCTCGGAAACTATGATAATTAAAAATGTAAAACAGGAAATAGGTTAGGACCATTGTTATTGTTTACATCCTTCAAAATGGTCTATAGGAAGTCAATGTAAGGATCTAAACCAGATGTTTAGTTTTAGTTTACAACTTTATTAATCCCAAGGGGCAATTAAATTAGTTAAGTAGCATCTTGATACATCAAACAATACGATAAAAATAGTTTAAAACACTCACACACATCCCAGCATGTTTATATATTGTATATTTAGTGTAGGTTTTCCCATGAATATAGCCAATGCTGCTGATATGGCATTAAAACATGAATAAAAATGTAATTTAAATTGAAACATTAAAATAAATAAATAATAAATCACAGCATGCATAATAAATTCAAAGATATAATTATAAACATTTAAATAAACACACATAAAAAATTAAAGCTAGCTAAAATGTAAGGTTATAGTAAAGCTCTTTATAGCTTATCGTTTATATCGTATTAATGCAGTCTCCATTGAATAAAATGCATACTCATATTAGAGTTATAGTAATAGCTTATAGCATTAGTAGTTTGAACTTGTTTTATTTTCGTATATTTTTAATACGTGTGACGGAGTATTTTTTATTTGGGACTTTTATTTTGACGGGGCACCCTGTTTTCGTGTGTGTTGCGGGCGATGCAAAGGTGTATGGGAAGAAGGCGAGAGAGAGACGTGAGACGAGATTGTTCCGTTTTTTTCGTATGTTTTGAAGGACAGTGATACACAGAGACTTTTGAAGAAAGATGTTTGCATCAAGAGAGCGATAATGCTACCGTGTGAGACTGCGTGTATATATCTATGGTGAGACTGAAGACGGCAGATAGCGGATGTTCGGTTGATTGTGTCATCGGATGGAGAACGGTGTGTGAGCTGACATCACGAGGGTTTCTGAGCCGTGAGTTTTGTTCTGAACATCGTTGTTTTGTGTCATCTGAACTGTGTGCTTTTTCTTTTTGAGTCCTGCGGCCTTCCAGAGCCACTGATAAACGTGTCTCGTAACAAAAAACATAAGTTTCTCTTCTCATGTTGGTTAAGTGCACTCGTTCGTGTGCGAGGGCATATGTATGAACTGTATGTAAACGTCACACACCATTCCTGATACATTTTTGGATTTTCTTTGGAGTGACTGACGTGTTTCTGCTGGAGTTTTGCCCTTGGAAGCATTTTTTGGAGAACTGGTCTGTGCTTGATGTGGATCATAGATATATACACTAGATATCGCATACGGACCCTCAGCATGCGTCAATAGCGCCGCCATATTTGTACAG
>CAIGQV010007757.1:1641310-1676775 GCA_903798115.1 Danio jaintianensis
AGAAACCTGTTAGCAGCATGCTATTTTGTGCTAGAAACATGCTAATTCATGTAGCTTAGCATGTCCAACATCCAAACGTTAGTCTAATCTGGTTAATCATTACAAAATCACGCAAATGAGTGTGAGTAAATGCACAAACAGATCAGTTCTTTATTTCATTTGTAGGTTCAGGTGTTCCCTGTGTAGACGAGGCTGGGGGTCTTCAAAAGTAAAGGTGGTGTTTCATTTCAACCTGAACACGGTGGGGAGACGAGGAACCATTAAACTGCGAGGCTTCAAACAGGAGTGCAAGACGTGCTCTGAACCGCAGTGGGAGCATCCACAGTTCCCAGTGGAAAACATGGATGTGCTGATTGAAAAACTAGTTAAAAAGATCCGCATGAGATGCTACAGGGAAAACCTGGGAGAGACAAACAGACCCCCGGTGTTCAATGGCAGGATTGATGGGCCACATGAAACAGCTCACTGTGAAGCCTGTCGACTCGGCATCTGCAGTCAGGCCAATTAACTGTGAATGACTTATTGAAGTTAATGAATATCTACTGAAATTATCGGTAACACTTTACAGTAACAGTACATGAATAATGATGTACTGTACTAATATGTAAATTTAACATTATTATTGACGAGTTAAGGCATGCGCTAATCAAAAACTAACGTTAACTTCAACATGAGTTCTTGTATGAATAATAGCTACTTTAAATTACTTGTTAGTTCATTCATTCATTCATTCATTTTCCTTCGGCTTAGTCCCTTTATTCATCAGGGGTTGTCACAGCAGAATGAACCGCCAACTTATCCAGCATATGTTTTACACAGCGGATGCCCTTCCAGCTGCAACCCAGTACTGGGAAATACTTGTTAGTTCATGTTTTTAAATTAATACTTTCGTTTTAGCTCAACGTAACCAACATGAACTGAAATGTATATTTATGTCATGACTTTACTTGGAGGGGGCACATTATCATTAACTCATTCTTAACTACTAATGAATAATCATGCCCGTCTAGTTTGTGTTTACATTGAAATCAATAGAAAAGTTATCTGTCTACATCACAATGAACAGTTTAAACACAGGAGTTTATAAGTAGTAAAGAATTAGTAAATGATAATGTGCCCCTACAAGTGAAATCATGGCATAAAGATGCATTAACTAGTCATGCGTTTATGAGGATTACATTTAGCTTAAACCAAATTGTTAATTAAAACATTAATTAGTCCCTTATTTATCAGGGGTCACCACAGCGGAATGAACCAACAACTATTCCGGCATTTGTTTTACACAGCGGATGTCCTTCCAGCAGTACTGGGAAACACCCATACACTCTCACATTCACACACACACTCATACACTATGACCAATTTTGTTTATTCAGTTCACCTGTACCGCATGTCTTAGGACTGTGGGGGAAAGCGGAGCACCCAGAGGAAACCCACGTCAACACGGGGAGAACATGCAAACTCCACACAGAAATGCCAACTGGCCCAGCCGGGACTTGAACCAGCGACCTTCTTACTGTGAGGCGACAGTGCTAACCCCTGAGCCACCGTGCCGCCAGCAAGTAACTAAGGTAGCCATTATTTACACATGAACTCATGTGACTCATGTTGTAGCTAACGTTAGTTCATGATTAGCGCATGCCTTAACTCATCATTAGTTGATAATAAAGTAATGTTTACATATTGGTACATCATTATTCATGTAGTGTTATTAGTGCTATCAAATTATCCAATGTGGACACAAAACAAGTAGAAAATAACATTGAATGTGACATTTTATCTAATTTTATTCTATCTTATTAACAGTTACAAGTGCTAGGTTGGGGGCTCTAATGCTTTTTACTTTCTGTTATTCTTTTTTTAAAATTATTTTTACCTTTACGCATTTACCTTTCACATCAGTGGCGGAAATTTTTGGTCCTGTATTGACTAACATCTGTCATTTTCTGACTATCTTCTTACACTCTGCCACTGTACCCACATGTGAAGGTGTAAATGTTACCTTTTGGTATCATCTTACAGAAAATTACAACAATAAAATGCTGTTGAAAGTGATAAAAATTATTGTATTTGTTGTCTGTGTTATAATAAAGCCCTTTTAAAAAAGAGGTGCTTGTTGATTTATTTCCTAAAGTCACATTTGAAAGTGTATAACTCTGGCCCTGTGTGCTCCAGAACCCTGCAGAAAATTGTGTTTGTTTTCAGCACATCAGCAAACACAAGAAAAAGGAAATGTGTCTCTCTCATAATCGATGCAATAGTTATTCGATTCAAACTGAAGAGAGGCGTAATACTCTTTTTTTTTTTCTATAATTTCTGCCTACCCATATTTAAAGTCCCCCATACCTCCATACAGTGGTACACATGCAAAGTCTCACTGTTTTGTCACAGAAAACTCTTTGAAATTACATAGAGAACATTCGACATGGCTTATTGGGAATATATGCCCAGGGATACATGTTTGAGAACAGACAAATATGTTCCTGCGTGTACATATGGCTGCGTTTTGTGTGTAAAACGATTGCTGACTGCCTACCTCCATATGGACAGCTTTTTATTTTTTATTCAGTCATACGAAAATGTACCATTTTAAAAAGGAGGCGTGGCACCAAACCCCACCCCTAAACCCAACCGTCATTGGGGGATAAGCAAATCGTACTAAATTCAAAGATTGAGATTGTACGAATTCATACAAATTAGCCACTAAATCACAAAGTTACGAATTCGTACGATACCATATACTGTAAAAACAAAAAAAATCTGTAAAATTCACGATAAAAAAAATCAGCAGCTGTGGTTGCCAGAATTTAATGTTAAAAATACGGTAGGAACGTAAAAGAAATGTCTACATCTCATGGTAAATTACTGTATTTCTTACTTTTTTTTGTCATACACCAATGTTTTAAAGTACTAACATCTACACAATTTAACGTTTATATTTAACGGCTATTTACCGTATATTTATATATATAAATTCACTGTTAAACAAGTTATGGATTTTTTTAAACAGCATTTTTACAGTTTTTTACCATTGAAATCACAGACATTTTTATGTTTATGTTATATGTATATGGCAGGAACTTAGAAGTTATTTCTAATTTACAGTACATTACCGTATTTCATAATTTTTGTTTTGTCATACACCAATGCTTTGAATGGTTGTGTTTATAAAGTGTAAATTAGTTTCTTACTGTACAATAAATGTCGAATCAATAGACTGTTTAGCTTGATCTTCTAAGGCTGCGTCAGACACTGAAAAAAAATAACATTTTGTCTATCCAGCCTGATCTCACCAGGACACGTAACTCTTTCACGTTTTGTCAGTTTAGTGGCTAATTCGTACAAATTCGTAAGAGTTCAGTTGTATGAAAATGTACGATTTTAAAAAGGAGGCGTGGCACCAAACCCTGCCCCTAAACCCAACCATCATTGGGGGATGACTAAATCTTACTAAATTGTAAGATTGAGATTGTACGAATTCATACAAATTAGAAACTAAATCACAAAGTTACGAATTGCCGTGAGATTGTGTTGGTCTATCTATGCAAGAGTTACTGTAATTGAAATATTGCAATGTCCTTTTTGAGTGGGGTCTTTTTGAAATTCATGTAAATTAGATGTAATTAAGTTTCTTACTGTACAATAAATGTCAAAATAATGCACATCAACAGAAAATACAGATTCCAAGCTTTCAATCGATACCATACACTGTAAAAAAAAAAAGATCTGTAAAATTCACGATATAAAATCAGCAGCTGTGGTTGCCAGAATTTAACCGTTAGGACGTAAAAGAAACTACATTTTATGGTAAATTACCGCATTTCATAATTGTTTGTCATACACCAGTGCTTTAAAATACTACCATCTACACAATTTAACTTTGTAACAGAGAAAAAAGTATGAAAAGTGAAGTGTCATGAAAGAAATTCAGGGAAAGTGTATTTACGGTTATTTACCGAATATATATTAGGAAAAATTCACTGTTAAACAAGTTATGGATTTTTTTTAAACAGCATTTTTTACCATTGAAATCAGAAGCATTTTTATGTTATATGTATATGACAGGAACGTAAAAGTAATTTCTAAATTTTACAGTACATTACCGTATTTCATAATTTTGGTTTTGTCATACACCAATGCTTTGAAGCCTGTTTTGGGGGGGTTGTGTTTCTAAAGTGTAAATAAGTTTCTTACATGTACAATAAATGTCGAATCAATACGTTCACAGTAATTAGAGATTCTAAGCTTTCAAATGGTACCATATTGGGAATAAGGTCCACAGACCACAGAGATATCCAAATCATTGTAGCCGTACACATTGTATGTAAAATAGTGCATTACCAGAAAAACCACTTTATTTTACATTACACATCTCGTGCTTTGCATTTGGCTTTTTCGCATTCTTGGGATTATGAAAGAAATGGAAATGCTTTGGTGTCTGCTGGTTTTATTTGTCTAAGCAAATCACACTTTGGTGTATATAGCTTCATCTGATGGCTCATTTCAATCTGTACTAATCCGAACTCTTGACGTAAAAGCTTGAATATATTTTATAGCATTCAAACTCCATACTCCATCTTCTCATGGATGTAGTATTGCTCTCAAGACCACAGGTAAGATGCAGTGAAACATTATAGCTGTTTTTAGTGATTTAGGTTATTATTAAACATCTATTGTGTGTCTTAACTCCGTCGTTACAGGCTGCTGGATTCACAGCGAGTCTCCAGCTCTGTGTTTGCTCCTATCTAGTCTTTCAAAGTAAGAAATGAGACTTTTGATGCAAATTTCAAGTTCATGCAAGTTAAATATTTCAGTAGAATGAGATAATCTGACTTTTATCTTATTTAATGTCACTCATACAGTAACTAAATACAGTATACACTTACACTATACACTGAAAAAAAATGACTCATTGGATTTACTACATTTTCTTAAGGTAAGTGGTTGCAAACAATTGATATGGGCTGAATTTAAAGGTGCAGTAGGTGATTGTCTTCAGAATTTTTTTTCTTTTGTTGTGCTGGTTGAAAGTCTCTTCACATTCCAATAGTAATGATTAAAGTAAATTACCTAAATGTATTTATATGTATTTTTATATTCTGGGTAACGCATAAGACTAAAAAATGTTCATCCAATTAAATATTGTCAGGCCGATAATTCCCATAATTCTGATAAGTAGCCCAAACTGTCTGTCAACAAATGTAGATTTGCACAACTGCGCATCTCTTCACGCAGATCCGCCATTGGCGCGTGCATGTGCACATGAGAGAGATGAGAACGGTAAAATCAAATGCTGAATCAAAACTTTTTAAAATCCTGAATCAATAGTGGAGTTAGTTTTGCCCGCTGGAGGAAGGACGACACCATGGCTGAAGTATTTCTGTCAGACAGGTAATGTTATGTTTTAAAAGTATTTTAGTCACGCAAAGCTGATGTAGATTGTGTTGTTTTTCGAATGGGTTATATGCACGGAAGTGTCGTTCAGCCACTGAAATCCTCCGGTGAAAGATTGATGTGACTATTTTCAGTTTCATAAGGGACCTTTTACAGCATCGATAATGTAGATTTTTATTTAGTGTAAATAGCGCTATTCTGCCTAGCCTGCTTTACTGAGCTGAAGTTGGTTTTATATTTACATTGGTTCATTTTTGAACAATGACAATCTGTGGCGCGCTCCCGATATTGTTTACCATGCTACTCTGAATATTCGGTCTGAAATAGCATGTAAGTATGGCTTAGTAATAAGTGTAATTCCTGCACGCCGCCGGCCAACCACTAAGCAAACAGTAGTCGCTTTAGGACAAAGTGTGAGAAAATGAGACCAACGATCTTTGCATGCATGACATATTGCACATTATGACAAGTTTTGCTTGCTAACTACAGTCGTGACCAAAAGTTTTGAGAATGACACAAATATTAGTTTTCACAAAGTTTGCTGCTAAACTGCTTTTAGATCTTTGTTTCAGTTGTTTCTGTGATGTACTGAAATATAATTACAAGCACTTCATACGTTTCAAAGGCTTTTTTCAACAATTACATGACATTTATGCAAAGAGTCAGTATTTGCAGTGTTGGCCCTTCTTTTTCAGGACCTCTGCAATTCGACTGGGCATGCTCTCAATCAACTTCTGGGCCAAATCCTGACTGATAGCAACCCATTCGTTCATAATCACTTCTTAGAGTTTGTCAGAATTAGTGGGTTTTTGTTTGTCCACCCGCCTCTTGAGGATTGACCACAAGTTCTCAATGGGATTAAGATCTGGGGAGTTTTTCCAGGCCATGGACCCAAAATTTCAACGTTTTGGTCCCTGAGCCACTTAGATATCACTTTTGCCTTATGGCACGGTGCTCCATCGTGCTGGAAAACACATTGTTCTTCACCAAACTGTTGTTGGATTGTTGGAAGAAGTTGCTGTTGGAGGGTGTTTTGGTACCATTCTGTATTCATGGCTGTGTTTTTGGGCAAAATTGTGAGTGAGCCCACTCCCTTGGATGAGAAGCAACCCCACACATGAATGGTCTCAGGATGCTTTACTGTTGGCATGACACAGGACTGATGGTAGCGCACACCTTTTCTTCTCCGGACAAGCCTTTTTCCAGATGCCCCAAACAATCGGAAAGGGGCTTCATCGGAGAATATGACTTTGCCCCAGTCCTCAGCAGTCCATTCGCCATACTTTTTGCAGAAGATCAATCTGTCCCTGATGTTTTTTTTTGGAGAGAAGTGGCTTCTTTGCTGCCCTTTTTGACACCAGGCCATCTTCCAAAAGTCTTCGCCTCACTGTGCGTGCAGATGCGCTCACACCTGCCTGCTGCCATTCCTGAGCAAGCTCTGCACTGGTGGCACTCCGATCCCGCAGCTGAATCCTCTTTAAGAGACGACCCTGACGCTTGCGGGACTTTCTTGGGCGCCCTGAAGCCTTCTTAACAAGAATTGAACCTCTTTCCTTGAAGTTCTTGATGATCCTATAAATTGTTGATTTAGGTGCAATCTTAGTAGCCACAATATCCTTGCCTGTGAAGCCATTTTTATGCAACGCAATGATGGCTGCACGCGTTTCTTTGCAGATCACCATGGTTAACAATGGAAGAACAATGATTTCAAGCATCACCCTCCTTTTAACATGTCAAGTCTGCCATTCTAACCCAATCAGCTTCACATAATGATCTCCAGCCTTGTGCTCATTAACATTCTCAACTGAGTTAACAAGACGATTACTGAAATGAACTCAGCAGGTCCTTTAATGACAGCAATGAAATGCAGTGGAAAGTGTTTTTCAGGATTAAGGACTATGCAATTCATCTGATCACTCTTCATAACATTCTGGAGTATATGCAAATTGCTATTATAAAAACTTAAGCAGCAACTTTTCCAATTTCCAATATTTATGTAGTTCTCAAAACCTTTGGCCACGACTGTACACAACTGAAAACGTGCTAGATATAATACCATTTTTCGTTCAGAATTGTAGTATTATAAAGCACTGTAAAGTTTTCTAAATGGCGAACGACATGAACTAGTGGGTTGTCTGCTGTCATCTTTAAGGTGCATGTGTTCGTGATTTCTTTCCCAGTGATGGGTTGCAGCTGGAAGGGCATCCGCTGCGTAAAACATATGCTGGATAAGTTGGCGGTTCATTCCGCTGTGGCGACCCCTGACTAATAAAGGGACTAAGCCGAAAATAAAATGAATGAATGAATGAATGTTCGTGATTTCAGGAGGCATGGCTTTGGATGGCAGGGGAGGGACTGTGTTTCAAAGATATTATGCTAACCGGTTAGCATTTTGGCAGATATGCACTACTGCACCTTTAAACAAACAAATCAAATTTAGTAATGTTCAACTTAATTTGTTTGTTTGTTTAAATTCAGCCTATATCAATTGTTTGCAACCACTTACCTTAAGAAAATGTAGTAAATTCAATGATTCTTTTTTTTTTTTTTTTCAGTTTAGGTCAAAAGTTGTTCAGTTTGGGATCAGTAAGATTTGTTTCGTTCTTTATAGTGCAATTTTTAACAGAAGATTAAATTAGATTTTTTTCTGTCTTTTGAAGCTGAATTTTTCATTCATTTATCATAACTTCAGTTTTCACTGTCATCATTCAGAAAGCATTATAATATGCTGATATACTGTTTTCTTATGATAAATATTCAATCATTATTCATTTTTCTTATGATTATTAAAGTTAAAAAAAAAATTCGAGTTCACACCGATAAGGTAAATGCATATTTGGTATGCTGTCCTGGGAGAGAGCCCTGAGCTTGGAGGATCCACAAGAATGGGGCTCCCTCCTGTTTAAGTGGGGAGAGAGGAGAGACTGGGCTTGGGTAGGTCTCGATTACTCCCGTTATTAAGGTAAGAAAGAGTGGAAGGTGGATGGGGGGTCTCTTCAAATACGAAGATTACTAAGGAATGGAAAGCAAACTATTTATGTGTGTTTGGATTGATCTGATTGATTGGTCATGTGATTGTTAATGCAAGACCAGCCATGGTCAATCATAAGCACGTGACCCTCTCGAAATTTGTTCATATAAAACTTCATTTCTTGAATTGTAGTTTTGTGAAAACTGTGATGCATTTTAGAAAGTTTCAAAATAAGAGTTTTCACACTGTAAAAAAAAAACGCTGGGTTCCACACAATGGATTTGTGTTGAGACAACATGAAGGAATTAAGTTAACTTATTAATTGTTTTATCAATTTAAGTAGATTGAACATAAAACACAAAAAAACTCTACAATTGTGTTGTTTCAGCTCAATTTAAATAAGTAGTTTGAACAAGCAGCAGACATAATTTTTCAGTGCATTTCAGAAAAAAATCTGATTTTTTTTTACATTAAAAAATGTCTTTGTCTCTATTGGACAGTCTAATATATCCTTGATTAATGAAAGTAAACATATTTTTAATGAATGGTACTGTCTCCCAGTTTCCACAAAAATATGAAGCAGCATGACAGTTTTCGACACTGATAATTATAATAAGAAATGTTTCAAATCGGGTGGCAGGGTGGCTCAGTGGTTAGCACTGTCTCCTCCCCAGCTGGCATTTGTGGAGTTTGCATGTTCTCCCCGTGTTGGCTTGGGTTTCCTCCGGGTGCTCCGTTTTCCCCCACAGTTCAAACACATGTGCTATAGGTGAATTGAATAAACTAAACTGGCCGTAGTGTATGAGTGTGTGTGTGTGAATGCGAGAGTGTATTGGTGTTTCCCAGTACTGGATTGTGGCTGGAAGGGCATCCGCTGCGTAAAACATATGCTGAAATAGTTGGCGGTCCATTCCGCCATGGCGACCCCTGAAGTAGAGACTAAGCCGAAGGAAAATGAATGAATGTTTCAAATCACTAAATTAGAAAGATTTCTTAAATATCAGGAGAATTTAAAAATGTAATATTATTTCACAATTTTACATCTTTTACTGTGTTTTTTTAATCAAATAAAAATGTAGCCTTGGGGAGCAGAGATCTTACTGATGCCAAAGTTTTGACTGTATATTAATTTAAAGTGCTAAAAATTCCCTTTAAACAAGAACATGCCAAGACTTTTAATATTTAAATTGCGATCTTATTTTTGCAGCTCTCCTAATCAAATCCGCAGAGCCCTTTAACTGCTCTGAAGCGACGACAGATGCTTTTTTAACAGACGTGAAGGACAGAATCTACGGCAAAACTGAAATACGGCCCGTCGTTCACCTGAAAACTCCCACCAACATCAGCGTGAGCTTCACTCTGTATGGGATATTAGATGTGGTACGTCACAATTCTCAATTATGGATGTACAAAATAGTATTTATTATGTTATGGTGCGGGGCTGCACGGTGGCGCAGTGGGTAGGATGTTCGCCTCACAGCAAGAAGGTCACTGGTTCGAGCCTCGTCTGGGTCAGTTGGCGTTTCTGTGTGGAGTTTGCATGTTCTCCTCGTGTTGGCGTGGGTTTCCTCCGGGTGCTCCGGTTTCCCCCACAGTCCAAAGACATGTGGTACAGGTGAATTGGGTAAGCTAAATTGTCCGTAGTGTATGTGTGTAAATGAGTATGTTTGGATGTTTCCCAGTGATGGGTTGCGGCTGGAAGGGCATCCACTGCGTAAAACATATGCTGGATAAGTTGGCGGTTCATTCCACTGTGGCGACCCCAGATTAATAAAGGGGCTAAGCCGAAAAGAAAATGAATGAATAAATGTTGTGGTGCTCAACCATTTGCAGCCAAGACACTATGGTTATCTTGCATCCCAGATACGTTAAACAATTCACTATATTAAACAACAATATGTACTATATAGGAAACAATGAATTCAAAAAACATCTGCCTCAAAGTTGCTGCATTATAAAAAGATAAATCATCTTGACTTTTTGAGTCTTGCACAAGTGTACTGATTAATGTCTGATGAATAATAATTACTTATTAATAATTATGTATGTCAACATTTTGTAATTTTGTTCTCTTTCAGGATGAAAAAGCACAGAAACTGGACACATTTCTTTGGGTGAATCTTGTAAGTCCTAAAGATTTCCAACAAGTCTGGGTATTGAATGAAAAATATGTATATTTAGCAGATGCACAATGTAAACTGCACTGTAAAATACCAGTTAGTAAAATTAAAACTACAGCCCTGCAGCCCAAGACCGGTTACTCACTGAAGCTAAGCAGGGCTGAGCCTGGTCAGTACCTGGATGGGAGACCACATGGGAAAACTAGGTTGCTGTTGGAAGTGGTGTTAGCAGGGGGTGCTCAATCTGCAGTCTGTGTGAGTCCTCTTGCCCCAGTATAGTGAAGGGGACACTTCAAAAGTGCCGTCTTTCGGATGAGACGTTAAACTGAGGCCCTTAATCTCGCCTATGGATTGGCCTCCCAATCATCGCCATCCACCGAATTGGCTGGATGCTGCACACTGGTGGTGGTGTGGAGAGACCTCCATGATTGTGAAGTGCTTTTGGTGTATGGCTACACTATATAAATACAGATTACATTACATTACAAGGGTTATTTTAAAATCCGGTCATTATTCAGAATGTCTAATAAACTCAAATCCAGCCAATAATATAATATTTGTAAAGACTGCACTCAAGTTTGGATCAACAAAAAAAAATAACCGAGTGAACATTTAAAAAAAAGATACAAAATAATAATTAGCTGATGCTTGGATCCATTTTCAATCTGTTTACTTTCAATCTTTTTAAATTATGCCCCTTTTTACAAGATGTAAAATAAGTCTCTGATGTCTCTAGAGTGTGTATGGGAAGTTTCAGCTCAAAATACCCAACAAATAATGTTTTATAACTCTTTGAAACTGACCCTTTTAGGCTTGCATTGATCCTACTTGTGCTGTTTTGGTGACTGTCGCTTTAAATTCAAATGAGATTGTGCTCCCAGCCCCATTTTGAAAAGAGGGTGGAACTAAAAATGCCTATGTGTCAGCATAGCAGCAGATTCAAAGACATTTGCTTCTCACTCAGGGCTGTTTATACTAATGAGAGAGAGATGGTCACTAGTGGGTGGGGCTTTCCCCCTCTGATGACACGTACAAAGGGAGAATGTCAATCGAACTGTTTCTGCAGACTGTTTTTATTATATGTGTGATTATAAAAAATTGAATGAATAATTTTTACCATTAGAGGCTGCCTATATTCACACACTGATGCCACACATCTGTTTAAACCCTTATAAAAGTGATTTTTGCATAATAGGCCCCCTTTAAATCAATAAGTTGGCTTTTTAATTGATGAGTTATTAATGATATTTTGCGTTCGCAGTTCTGGAATATTGAAGGATTGAGTTGGGATTCTGATAAGTGTGGAACAAATCGAATTTCACTGCCAAGGAAACAACTGTGGAGGCCTGACATTATCATTAATGAATTGTGAGTTCAAAAGTATCTGCATTTCTGAATTTTGTTATCATCTGACTATGCTTATCCACTTTTAATGTATACATGGCATAAAATGCTGCAATTTCATCAAATGTACATTTACATCTGCTCATTTAGTAGACGCTTTTATCCAAAGCAGCTTACAAATGATGAGTACAACAAGTGAATTGTGAAAAATTGGCAATTTTTTTTTTATTTACAACGTTTCGGACCTTGTTTAGAGTTGTCAGGGGCTGTTTACATGACAAAGTTGCAGGCTTAAACAGGAAACTTTCGCGTTTTGCCGGCTTGTTTACATGACAACAGCAGTTTTGGAACTGAAAATGTATAAATCCATTGGGTTGCAAAGTCGAAATTATTGGAAATCTAAATTTTTGGCCATTTTGGCAGGTGGTATTGGTAGTTTTCAGTCACATGACTTGTGCGGAGAAAGACAAAAAACAATAAGCTGTAATGGCAGCTACACTTGAATCTCTATAGAAACGCAGCACAATCTGCTCATATCTCTGTTTCAAGCTACAAATATTGATATCACATATCAACAGAACAAAACAGAGATATGATCACAAAATAAATGTAAATTGTGGGCACTTGCGATCCATATTCTTCACATGCAGCTTTCAGTCATTTAAAACCTTCATGTCACTGTCAAAGCTACAATTCGGTAATATTTACATCTATCTTGTGGATATTCTTCAGCGATTTAGTCATTGGTGACGGCGTTATAGCTTGTAAGTGTTTGCTTTTAGATTTAGTGTCTTTTTTGTTTTGCTTAGTTTAAGGGTGCTTTCACACCTAGACATTTATTTCGGAACCTGGTGCGTTTGCCCCGTTAGTTCGGTTCGTTTGGCATATGTGAACACTGCAATCGTGCTTGGATCCACGCCTAAACAATCGGCCTGAGATCGTCTGAATGAGGGGGTCTCGGCTCAATTGAAACGAACTTTGAAGCGGATCGATTGTAGTGAGAAAGCAACACGATCCAACGAATAATAGCCATATATACGGCTATATGAAGAGAGAATTATGAGTAGGGCGGGATGTCACTGCTACCGCTAAATGTGTATTTCATATACATATAAATTAATATATTATATATATATATTAACGAGAGCTGTTTATTAGTTAGGAAAATTAACCGAATTACCATCTGGTGTTTTTTCAATATTTTAGTCTTATAATATTTTGCATTACCCTAATGGTGTGAAGACACCCGAAAACTATCAATTAAAAGAGTTGTCGCATAAACGTGAAAATTCTTTAAAATGCAGGGAATAATCTTTGGCATGTTTGTCTACATCATTGTCGTGTAAACCAGTGGTCCTCAACCATCGGGCCACGGACTGGTACAGGTCTGTGGATCAATTGGTACCAGGCCGCACAAGAAATCATTAATTATTTCCGTTTTATTTATTATCTGAGTCTAAACGATCTTTTATTTTGAATAATATTTATTTAGAAAAATGACCGTATTCTCTCGCTTACACCTCGGTCATTTGAGCACCTAAATTTAACCCACAAGCAGCAAAATGAGTAAGAAACAGACGTCTTTGAAAAGTTTCTTTGTTAAGGGGAAAAGGCCCAGTGAAGGACCTGCGGACTGCCAAGGAATGGATCCGCAACCCATTTGTCAACAAATCAGGTGAATCCAGCATGTCTGTGCAAGAAGATCAACTGCTGGAGATCGCAAATGAAGGCAGCCTTTTAGGGGCTGTTCGCATATCGCTTTTCTAGAGTTTGCGCAAGTTCGTTATTTTCAATGGAGGTGCGCGGCTTGCACGGTCAAGCGCCTTCCAGACGCACCCAGTTGAATGAATGCCGTGAGCACACCGCGAGTCACGTAACAAAAACTGACCGATCAGCTTCATACTTTGTATGGAATACACACATCTCGGTTGACTAGTTATCTCAGGCAAACACAGAACACCCAAACACTGCAGTGATTTGTAATTTTCTCCATAAATAAAACTTGTATCAGAGAGACAGCAATGTTTTTTCAGCTTATCATCCTCTGAGAAAATGGTTGATGGTCGCCTAGCAACCTACGATCCACATCCCCACCCCATGACCAGTCAACGGTGATAAAAAGACGTATGGTGTAAACGTAGCTTTAGTTTGGCATTTCTGATGGGGCTGGGAAGTACTGTAGGGATGCAATGATGTGGAAATTTTGACCAATTCTAATAATAATAACTATATATTAAAAGGCAGATAACTGGCATATAGATCAATACATTTCTGAGCCTATTTACAAATACCAAAAGCCAACAAATAGAGAGGAATAATTAGAAGAATTGTATAATTTTAATTGCAGAAAACTGCAAGGACACATCAAGATATTTCTTTTACCATTAAATCATTTACAAATTGCACTTCGAAAATCTTCTACATTGCCTCTAGCCATATAAGTGCTGTGTGTCAATAAAAACCCACATGGCCAGCAGAAAGCATCAACAGTGGATCAAGCAGCAGAAATCATGCACAATATATTTATTGGTAATATAACGAACACTTATCTCTAACATGTACTTCTCTTTATTTTGAAGCATTGATGACAACAAAGTCCCTGAAACATATTACCTCTACGTCAACAATACTGGTCACGTAGTAGATGACCAACCGTTTCATGTCATCAGTTCCTGTAACCTGGACATCTACACCTTTCCGTTTGATATTCAGAACTGCACATTCACCTTTAATTCATACCTGCACACTGGTGAGTTGGCTTGACTGATGCCGAGTTCACATTGCATTATTTTAGCACTGATTTTCACTCGCCAACACGTTTTGTGAAATCGCAGACAAAATTGGAGGCGAATTGGTGCTTGTTCATGCAAGTGATGCAGTGTAAATCATCAAAGAGGCGATCAGAAATGTGAAATATGCTAAATAACTGGGCCTGTCAGCGATTTAAAATCCTGCAGTGTGAAAAAAGAGTTCTGACTGAAAAACACATTGGCGATGACCTACAGCCAAAGAGAGAGCAAGATACAGGACAGGGAGGAGAAAGGCCTCATCTAGATCCATTTGGACCCATGAAATAGAGGAAAGTTTGGTCGAGCTTTGGTTGGAGCACCCATGTCTGTGGTCATTCATAACAGTCTGTATTATTCCAGTAATTGTTTTCGCAAATATGTAAAAGTGGATTATTTTGAAAACATTGGCATGTAAACATGAACGTTATTAAAACACATCATTGTATCCAGCAGGCACAGGACTTCAACATGACGTCAGATTGACATTGTACCCCAAAGTCGTGGGACATTGCATTTTGTTTGCAAATGAAAATCAGGTTGACGTAAGAACCGAACGTCAGGCTGACGTCAGTGTCCAACGTCGGACAGACGTTGCCTTTTGGTTACTTACCAATGCAACCTATAAAAAACAAAATATCAACGTATAATGATGTTACAGCTTGACGTTGTGTGGACGTTACCACTATGACGTCTATCAGACGTTGGATTTTGGTTGTCATACCTGACGAATAAATGTCAATATTTGACATCAATATGACGTTGGTTTAAGATGTTGGCTCAACGTTGGATTTTGGTCACTTTCCAACACAACCTAAAATCAACAAAATATCAACGCCATTTCAAGAAAACTGTCTGCCATTATTTCTGTAGTAAATTCATGCATTGTGCAACCTCCAGTCTCCGATTCAATGTGATGCTACACCAGATGAAAACAAGGGTGATCAGACAACTTTTGAAAATCATGCAGTGTGAACTCGGCAGAAAGGGTAACAACATTTGACTTTTGCTCCATTTGTACGACCCCGTTAACTCTCATTTGTTGGTATTATCTGCAGTGCTGGACGTTCGGTTGTCCTTTGCTAAACCAGTGGAGGAAATACTCAGTGATTCTTATCAGGCAATGGCTACTCAAGGAGAGTGGGAACTGGTCAACATGCATGCTGAGAAACCCCTAATACCTCCCCAGGACTGGAATAAAACACAGGACATGCTTGTTTACTATGTATTGCCATTTTAATGCAATTATAGTACAAAAAAGCAGAGTCACACTTTATTATAAGGTTCAGTTCTCACTATTAATAAACCATTAACTATGACTTTTACCTCAATAACTCCTAATTTGTTGTTTATTATCAGTTAGTAACATTAGCTTTAGGTATTGAGTAGGATTGGAGATATAGAATTCATTCATTTTCCATCGGCTTAGTCCGTGATTTATCAGGGGTTGCCAAAGTGGAATGAACCGTCGATATAGTATACAATCTTTCAGAATATGTACTTTATAAGTACTTCATAATCAGCCAATGGATTAATAATTGGCATTCTCTTAGTAACTTTTTAGTAGTGAGAATTGGTCTCTGATACTGAAGTGTTACCAAAAATAGTACTAGAAAAATGGGATTTTTGCAGAATTGTGGTCAGTTCATATTAACCTTACAATGTAATTTGTACATTTTCATACAATCCTCTTGGCACTGAAAGTAGAGAGAATTTACTTTGCAGATCAACAGAAAATGCTTTGTTTTGCAGTGATTTGTATCACTAAATTACACTAAAGGAATGCACCTCATAAGTCACCTTACTTGCCAAATTAAATCATAAAAGTAGAAAAACAATTAGCTTAAATAATATTATTGCTTAGCCATCATGTGTGTGTATATATAGTCAAGTTTATTTGAAATTGAACTCAATCACAATCTAATTGAAATTGGTTACATTCTCCTTTTAGATCGTCCTCCGGCGTCGGGCGACTCTGTACGTGGTGAACCTCCTGATTCCCAGCTGCTTCCTCATTACTGTAGATCTCTTCAGCTTTCTTCTTCCACCTAAAAATGTGGATCGATCTACCTTCAAAATGACCCTCATCCTGGGTTACACCGTGTTCCTTCTGCTAATGAACAACATGCTGCCCGTCACAGGAAACACCTTACCTCTCATAAGTTTGTATACAACTGTCATTTGCTAGATATTGTAAGCTGTTACTTATAACTGTGTTAAATATGTTATACTCTGTTATATCAGCCACAACATCCCCAAAGTAGATGTGCTGTGTTGAGGCATGGACTCTTCTAAACCCTAAACCTGTTCTGTAGTTTTGAAAATTGCAAGGTAGGATCTCTCTGGATTGGGTCTGTTTATATAGATCAGGAGTGTCCAATCCTGCTCCTAAAGGGCCAACTAGGGTTCCAACCAGCTCCAACAAAATTTGATAAACCTATTGTGAAGGACAGGTTTGGACTAAAGATGCTTATACCTCCGCAGAAATTCTGTACCAGATCACACACCAGCTTATTGGTGGAGAGGGACACCTAGAGATTTTTAATTACCATCGAGAATCAAGATTTCAGTGTTAAAGTCCCCTTCGAAGGACAATGCTCACTGGCACTATAGTCGTTCCTTTGTTCTTGGGCAATGGGACTTACAAAGACCACATGGTGAACTCCCATTTCTCCAATTTAAAGTGTCATTCAAAGTCTTAAAGTCACCCATTTTAAAGTCTCATTCAAAGGGCAATGCTCACTGGCAGTATAGACACACCTTTATACTTGGGCAATGGGACCTACTGTACATAGACCACATGGTGAACACCCATTTCTGACCTCAGTAGCAGCTTTCCCAGTGGCGACTTAGTTATCCCATGTGGTCTCTCCTCCAGATATTGATCAGGCTCAGTGGGCAACTATGTGATTGCTGTCTCTGACGTCTTTTGTGCTCAGTTCAAACTGTACAATTTTAGCCCTGATTTTCGCTTGCCGACAGGTTTTGTGAAATAGCCGACAAAAGCCTGAAATCAGAGGCTCATTCATGCAAGCGACAATCACACAGTATGAATTATCAAAGACTAAAAGAATCGCAGATTTTCCATGCTAAATATCTGGCCAAGGCTGTCTGGTAGGAGTGTGGCGGGGAAGCTGAAGGAGAAAAGGTTTCCAAATTTGGATCAATATCTGTCAATTTCACAGATATCTAATGTCCGTCACTGGTCTCCAGATCTGTCCAAAACCTGTTGCAAAGCCGCTAGTTTCTCTGCGATGTTTTCCAACTTGCGGTCCATAACCACAGTCTGAGTACTAACAGCTCTGCCCACTACCGTTTCAATCCAGCCGGCCAGCTTAATGGGGTTTACCAATAAATAAACAAAAAGTGATCTTATCACTTCTCGGGTGCGTTTGTGACCCAGACAGAGTTGTGTGTGATCGATGAGTGTAGTCCAGCAGTGTGTGTCCTGCTGTCTCATATCCATCATGCTGTATGAACACATCAGCAACTGAACGCCACCCTAGATAGTGTTGCAGTGTTAAAACAACAGCGATCAAATGATTATGAATATCATGCTGTGTGAGCTCAGCCTTAGACTGCAGCTCTTCCTCTTTTCCATTTGTCCAGAGGAGGACTGGTCCCCTGAGTTAGCCTAGTTTCTCCCAAGGTTTTTTCTCCACTTTCATCAACCGGTGGAGTTTTGTTTTTGTCAACTCTGGTTTTCTTGGTCAGAGTTAGTGGAGCTGCACTTCAGTGGATTAGACAGAAACCTCTGTATTAAACCACACCAGCATTCCGCCACCGCTTTGCTTCCTGCCTCATATACTAAAATATTCAACAATTAAAAATATTGTAAAGCTCTTATATATTTTTTGCATCTATGTAAATCTGCTTCGAACCAGTTTACACTGTAAAAGCGCAATAAAATTAAACATGAATTTACTTGACAACTCCTGGCATACACCAATGAGATTTGAGCACCCACCCATGACCATGACCCCATTTCAGTTGTCCATCCTTGCACCGTTATTGGTATGTACAGTAACTACTGCAGGAAAAACCATTTATGATCACTAATTGGCCTATTTTTCCAAACTCATGCAAAAACAATTGCTCACTTGGTGCCTAATATATCCCATGCCTTGACAGATGGCACTGTTATAATATAATTTGGTTGTAATGTAGTGGCTGATAAGCGTATATTGGAGCATTAAATGATATTAAACTATTGTCATTCATTTTCCAGATGCGTTTTTCTCTCTTTGCCTGGCGCTGATGGTGGCCAGTCTGCTGGAGACCATTTTTATCATTAATATTCAATATGGCTCCACTCACTATGGGCCATTACCTCAATGGGTCAAGGTGTTTTTCCTCAACTATGTCGCCAGGCTTGTTTGTTTAAACAAAACACAGAGTGATCAAAATTGTGATAAAGAAGGTGAGTCTTAAGGCTGACTTCTGCGTCAAGCGCATGCGTATAGTCCGGTGCAGCCTTCACACGGTCGCATTGCCCTCGCCTTGGCTGAGGCGCACCTCTAAAAAAATGTAACTATACGTCACAACAACATGTAGTGCAAACTCTGTGATTGGTCGACTTGGTAGCTGTGATGAGTGTGGGCAGTGCTGAGAGCCGTGAGCCCGATGGTGCGGGTGTTTACAAGTGTCGAGTTTTGTGTTTATACCTTATGATTAAAGTTGTTGCACATCCGCCGGTTCCTGTCTCTAAATGAGTGAGTTTTAGCTACTTGTACATTAAGGTAGCATTCAGAAAAAACAAAACACCCGCGAAGAAACTTGATACAGAGGAACATAACATAACCTACTGCCAGCTAGTGTTTCGGAAGTGTTATTGCAGAGCAACTCAAACAGCATGCAGAAGTATAAATGCACGGCTACGCGCAAGGCATGCACTGTAGGTCACAGCGATCGCTCAACGCAGAAGTATAAACCAGCCTTTAGTGTGTCTATTTTGGGTCCTATATTGTATATTGTACAATGTTCAATGTTTCCAATACAATCTTTGGTTAATTACCAGTTAATTTAATGAGTCTATTTGTAGTTTTTTTTAATGATCTGCTCAAGACCGAGTTATGGTTATGTTTAGGGATATGCCTTCATACATTTTTTATATCATACAGGTTCATGTAAATTATACAGAAATCTGTCAAAACGTAAATCTGTTTTCTCTTATAAAGTTTGTTTCCATGACTTAAATTTGTAACTGACCAATGAAAATCAAATATTCACAATGCATTGCAATAAATATGTATTTTGTTAATCCTTGTGTGCTGTTGGGGATATTTTTATCCACTCTGGGGTGATTTTGAGTCTTAATTTGGCCACAACTTTCTCTGCGTTTCAGAAAATGGAATTATTTTTGGTGACAAATTTTATTTTGACGCATATTTTGGGAAAATACTTTTCAAAAAATTCAACAATACACTCTGGGCAAATTTACTACACTTTCGTTATGTTGGGGGCTGTTTTTGCCCCATTGACTTCCATTATAATGATTATAACGTGTGCACACTAAAATATGCAGTTTTTTCCCATATAAAAGCCAGAAACGCTTTTGCACAGGCCTATCTAAAGGGTTAATGCTGGCAACTGATGATCAACGGTAAAAAAATTATACATTTTACCTCTTCCCAACAGAGAAAACCAGCAACAATCAAGAATGCATGATTATATGCTTTCATGGCTTTCCAATCCTAAAAATGTCATTATAATGGAAGTCAATGGGGCAAAAACAGCCCCTTTAAAAAAAAAAGAGTAGTCAATTTGAACAGTACACAAGGGTTCAACAAAAACACAACAAACACAATTTAACGTTATTTCCTGTACCCATAGAGCTCATATTTGAGAACGAAGGCTGTGATCCTGCAGTTGGAAACCCTAAGAGCAAAGTGGACATTAAGACTTGTGCTTCTCTTCAGCAGCTGAGGGAAATAACCCACGAGTTAATATCCATCCGTCAGCAGGTCAATAAACATTTTAAAACAGATGAGAGTGCAGACGAGTGGGATCTTTTGGGTCAAGTCATTGACCGACTACTTTTCGGCCTGTATATTGCCTTTCTCTTGGTTAGTTTCATCACTATTGTAATCATCTGGCTGATCTGGTACAAAAAAACTGCATCTTTGATATGAATAAATCTACTTAATCTATAGGATAATGAGTGCTTTTATGTGTATAAACTGAACCTTTAAACTTAAATGCTTTTAAATACTTCTAACGACATGTAAAACTGCTGTGAATAGTGAGGTTATAGCAAATTAGCATTTTTTTGAATGATGTAAGCTTGTTAGGTTATACTTGTATTTCCCCCCTTCTATTTTAAATACTATTTTTATTGTAAAGCACAGGATAAACTACTGTTGTGTTAATATTGGACTCCACAAATAAAGTTTACCTTGCCTTACCTACAATAAATATTATGTATATAATTAATATGCAACCCAGGCTCATTCTGAAAACGTACCGCTATATACATTTCTGGAGAGCACCAAATACGTCCCAGGAGCTACGTTTATTTGCAGTTTTTGTTTTCTTGAATCCACCAGAGGCTGCTGTGTATGCTTTTTCAGATCTCAGATTTCTCTCACAAGTGCCGTTCGCGCCTGTTGTTCTCACGTAAATCCAGAAGTGGATTCGACTGACTAACTGACCGATCGACTGACCCACCCTCCTCCTTCCCTAAACCCAACCAATAGTGTTTTCAAAAGCACCGATTGACCCGCGCACCCACTTCCCTAAACCCAACCGACAGTGTTGTCAAAAGCAATCCAGAAAAAGAAAAGCCCTCGCCTGATTTTTACCACGTTTTCAGATTTTACCACATTCTCACCCTGTTATTTACTTGTTTATTTAATTTTTTGGCTTTTGTTTTTGTCTTACCCGCTTTCTGGAACCGTTCTTCGCCAGACTCAAACCCCGTCGTTGTGGTCAACTCCTCTCTGCGTCTCAACTCTGCCGACGTACATGGCGAGCCACTGAGTAAACTGGTAACAGCGGGAAAGCCGTCCATACGGAGGTAAGCGGTCTGCTGGTAAGCGCGAAAAGGAACGATGTCATACCGCCCCATAGCGTTCGTTTTAAAGACGAAATGCAGCCATACGTACCTCTGGCTACATAATTCGCGATCTACAGAAATCTATATAGGGCTGTGTTTTCAGAATGAGCCTGTGTTGATTACATGATTGGATATAGTTAGATATAATACTATGTACAAGCTAGTGATTTACATACTTCAGATAGTATGCTGTGAGAAATAAAGATGAATGTCAATAATGTAATGTATGTTATCTTATTTCATTTCATGGTCTGTTGATATTCTTGATTCTGATTGGCTAGAAGGAGTGGAATAAAATCGTTTATACTACAGGCCTGTTGAATGCTTGATTCTGATTGGCCGATGAACATTCTAAGGTGTGCCATTATTTTCAGATAAACGCACACAGCTAAAGTAGTTCTGGCAGGTTTTGAGCGCATTACAGTTTCATATCACTACGCTAAATGATTTCAGTAATTTCACAGCTACAACAGTTAGAAATCACATCAAAACACAACAGAAGGCTTTGGACGAGACGTGTAAGAAACTATCGCAACACACAGGAGCAGATTGAGGACAAACAACAGACAAATGTCTGAAATACAACATCTGAACAGTGCCTTTGGCTGTGGAAACAAAAGTATAAGTGCAATAATAATTGACTAAAATCTATTGAATTGTAACAGCAACTCCATTTTGCGTCATGACCATATCACCACCTCAGATGTGCATTATTTATCTAATAATTCAAAACCCTGTCGTCAATTGTTCCTTACAAAATGCACATGTAGTTCCAGTCAGTTTTGGGTTTAGATTTCTAAATAAATGCGCAATGTTGTGAGTTAAACAGAATTATTAGTTTTGAAATGAATATTTGCCAGGGCTGCACGGTGGCACAGTGGGTAGCACGTTCGCCTCACAGCAAGAAGGTCGCTGGTTTGAGCCTCAGCTGGGTCAGTTGGCATTTCTGTGTGGAGTTTGCATGTTCTCCCCGTGATCGCATGGGTTTCCTCCGGGTGCTCCGGTTTCCCCCACAGTCCAAAGACATGCGGTATAGGTGAATTGGGTAGGCAAAATTGTCCGTAGTGTATGTGTGTGTATGGATGTTTCCCAGTGATGGGTTGCAACTGGAAGGGCATCCGCTGCGTAAAACATATGCTGGATAAGTTGGCGGTTCATTCCGCTGTGGCGACCCCAGATTAATAAAGGGACTAAGCCGAAAAGAAAATGAATGAATGAATGAATGTTTGCCATGGATGAATGGATGTCATTTTATTGTTTCTTTTAAAATGCTTTGTTTACCCTTAAACCAGTTTTTCTGACATCATACACAAGGAAGTTATTTCTATTTTAGTCTAGACTTGTTGCTACCTATGAGGAACCGACTGGATGCTTAAGAAATGGGAGTTACATAGATGTCAGGAAAAGAAAAGCTAGTTTTAGTTTTGGACTTGAAAACTAAAAATAGACTTGGAGTCACTCCATAAGACTAAAAGTACAATCAAAACAGGACATATTAAATATATTTTAATAGTATTTAACACTTTACAAAAAGGTTCAATTAGTTAATATATTTACTAACGTGAACAGTACATTTATTACAGTATTTATTCATCTTTGCTAACATTAGTCAATGAAAATAAAGCAGTTCTTGGTTGCATTAACTAATGCTAACAAACACAACTTTGGATTTGATTAATGCATTAGTAAATGTTGAACTATGATTATTAATGCTGTGCAAGTATTGTTCATTTTTAGTTATTGTTTAATACATTTACTAATATGAACTATTGGAAACTTCATAAACTAATGGAAAGTTTGGCTTCATTTTGATTTATGATGGTAAAGTGATAAAACCACTTTATTTGAATAGTAGTATTTTTATGGATAAAGTGATTGGATTTGTATTTTTGGCACACTTTTTTTTAGTAATAAGCAATTAAACACTGTCAATATTAAGGTTGTTAAATATGTCATGATTATTATGGGCAGCCTTGAATGTGTAGTAGCATATCAGGTGACATATTTTACATTTTTAACATGTTTTAAAAAATATCTTATGTACTTTTTGTGTACAATGTTCCTTGTTGTGTCATAATTTTTTTTATTAAAAACCTAAATGTTCAATCACAACAATGTGCCATTAATTCTGGCTTTTTAGGTTGATAGTCATCACAATTAAGATGTCTATATTATTGTTATTATTATTATTATGTCAGTAAGAAATTAAATAAACTCTTAATCCTCTTCAGTTATTCACTTTACCCTTCAAATGGGAAAAGCAACACCGAAACCAGCATATTTGTAATGTGGGATTTCCACCACATATTTTGCATTGCTTTGCATGTTTTTGGCTTCTCATATTTACAACATATACACACAAAAATATCTAGGCAAATTAGATTTGGTATAAAGTTTGACAATCTATTTGAATCCCAGACTCTCAGTCACAAAACTGCAGGTTTAATGATAGGTTTTTTTATTTTGTAACATGGCTGTATCTTTTCTCTCAACACCACAGGTAAGGCAACGTTAATATCTCTGATATTATTCTGAATGCTATTTATTTTAAAGAGGGTTTCAACATAAAAGAAAGAACATTTTGATGTCTGCTTCATGTAAATAATTTTAATGATCAGGTTTATTAGATAAAGCACTTTTAAAGCACTATTTATTAGATAATACACTGCTAAAACACTGAGAACTCAAACAAATTACTTCAGCTAGTTACAACAACATGAATTAATTAGATTCCACTTAATTTATTACGGTTTTCAATAATAAATAAGTTGGAAAAACTTCATTCTGTTAGGTGTAAGAAGTTGAAGTAATTTATTTAAGTTGATCCAATGAGGCTTTTTTTCACTGTATAATAGTAATTATGCATAATGTGATTTTTTTCCCACTATTTTTGGTTAATTATTTTAAATTCTTACACAGTATAACACTACTCTTTGCGTTGAAATGTCTATTCATAGTGATATATTATTAATTTGCATAAATAATAAATATTTTATATTACTCTGTAATGATACATGTACAGTGAAATCTGATGCTATTTCTGTCTAGTAGATGATGAAAACGTTGCTAACCCAACAAATGACTGTATTTAATAAATCATATATCATCATTACAGGTTGCCGAAGCTAGACCTCCAAAGCTCATTATCTGCTGGCTCTTAATTGGGTGTAAGAAATTTGATTGTCATCAATAATACTGCTTTTATTCTCTTAAAAAAATATTTTTGTTGCTTTTTCAAACAAATACATTCAAAATAAGCTGAATCAACACAATTCTTGAGGTTTATTTTGGGACAACTTAATTGTTTTATGTTAAATCTACTTAAATTTGTAAAAACTATTAAGTTAACTTAATCGATTTGTGTTTAAACAACATGAAGGAATTGTGTGGAACCCAGCATTTTTACAGTGTTGCTTTTTAAAAGCTTTAATTAATAAAATTATGTTATTCTTATTAGGTCGTTTTTTGCAACCATATTTATGAAAAAAACATTTTCATTTATAAATTAAGATTTGGTTATCATTAATTAACCTAAGCACATTTTGAGTCTAAAAATGTTACATTTTAAGTGACCAGTTGAGCATTTAATAATGGATAAAATAAAATTGTCTGTGTAAAGGCTGATTTATTCTGCATCAAACGCACACGTATGGTCCGGCGCAACCTTCACGCTGACGCGCACCTCTCAAAACTACACGTTGCTATGATGCGTAGCGCAAGCTCTGTGATTGGTCGGCTTGGTAGCCTTGGGGAGTGTGGGTGACAGCGAGCCGATAGACTGATTTCACGTGGCCGCCATTTTAAAAGAGAAATCGAGGCTGCGGTGGGAAGAAACCCAGAAGTATCGCCTGAGTCACACAGGAACGTTGTGTACCTGGCTGTATATCTTATCAGCAAAGAGAAAGTGACACAAATTTATCATTTCACCGCCTTCCGATTGACCCGAAGGTCCGTTCTGAATGGATAGTGAAAATAAAAAGGGATATCAGACCTCATTTTTAGCTAAGTTAAGGGAAATGACACTAGTTAGCTAACGTTTTCTTTCCCAAACACACGTTTTAGATACCATTTATCAAACTCGAGTTAATGAACTGATTCTTTCACTACATTAGACTTGTCACGATACTGAATTTTGGTACTGAAAAAAAAAAAAATGTCCATTTCCCGCTAACATTTAAGCGCTGTTGAGCGTATTCTTAAACAGCACTGATTTGCCATTGTGTTCACCAGTGCTCAACAGAAATGACTGTGATTGGCAGTGAAGGTCATCAGTTCACTGCACTTCACCGATGTTTACCAAGTGCAAACACAGACGAGCAATCGACGGATCTTCGCGGCTTTAAAACGCTCCAGTGTCCCTGTATTTGTGTTTACACTCGGTGAACAGCGGTGAACTGATGACCTTCACGGCCAATCACAGTCATTTCTGTTGAGCACTGGTGAATACTATGGCAAATCAGCGCTGTTTAAGAACGTGCTCAGCGGCAATTAAATGTTAGCGGGGAATGGACGTTTTTAAAATTTCAGTACAGGGACAACACTATTACTGACAACACGAGGGTGTGCTACAGAGGACTGCACTGTTCTATCGCTTACCAGGTTACATAGGCTGAAGCAGGGAAGCATCCCCATGGTGTTTACCTGGTGCCATGAACTGAAGCCTAGCAGGACACTTAAGCATATTACTCTTAAAGAGATTGTGATTTTGTTTGATGCCTAATATGCTTTTAATTGTTTAAATTAAACTTAACTGAATGATATTAAAGTGATGTTTACACCATTTCTGCACTTTGAAATCACGACAACAGCTGGAGGTTTGTAGTCCACAGCATGTTGTTGCAATGTTTACAGTGCTGATCCTATACTTCCGGGTTTCTTCACACCACAGCCTCGCTTTCGTCTTTTAAAATGGCGGTTGCGTGAAATAAGCGTATTGGAGCGAGTGTTTACAAGTGTCTAGTCCAGTGGAGGAGCTTCAGATGGAAACTTTTGTTTTGTGTTTACCTCATGATTAAAGTTGTTGCACATGCGCCAGTTCCCACCTCTGAATGAGTTTTAGCTTCTTGTACATTGAGGTAGCGTTCAGAAAAAAACAAAACACCCGCAAAGAAACTCGACACAGAGGAACATAAAAACCTACTGCCAGCTAGCGTTTCGGAAGTGTTATTGCAGAGCAACACAAACAGCACACAGAAGTATAAATGCACATCTACGAGCAAGGCAGGCGCCGTGGGTCATGCCGATCACTTGACGCAGAAGAATAAACCAGCCTTAAAGGTGCTCTACAACATTTTTCTGACCTTATTCAATTTTAAATACTTGTATTATGAATATGTATTCTTTCATTCTTCCAGTGCTACTAATGAAACCCACAGAGTCCATTAACTGCTCTGAACCAACTTCAGATGCTCTTTTAACAGCCCTGAAGGCGAGCGTCATTGGTAAAACTGATATGAGGCCAGTTCTTACACCAAAATCTTCCACCAATATCAGTTTGAGCTTCACTTTGTATGGAATTTTAGATGTGGTAAGTTTAATTTAATATCAGCAGGGAGATCAATCAATCATATGTGTGTGAAATTTGGATGAAAATACGAGTCATGCAAGAATAAGTGGAAGCAGAGTCTATTTCAAGAAGCTGAGGGGGCCAAAAACCGAACCCTGTGGAACCCCTAAAAATCAGTTTAGATTCAATTACTTATAAAGATTCTATTTAGGGCGGCACAGTGTTGCCTCACAGCAAGAAGGTCGCTGGTTCGAGTCCCGGCTGGGCCAGTTCTGGGGCATTTCTGTGTGGAGTTTGCATGATCTCCCCGTGTTGGCATGGGTTTACTCTGATTGCTCCGGTTTCCCCCACAGTTCAAAGACATGCGCTATATGGGAATTGGATGAACTAAATTGGCCATAGTGTATTAGTGTAAATGTGAGAGTGTATGGGTGTTTCCCAGTACTGGGTTGTGGCTGGAAGGGCATCCGCTGTGTAAAACATATGCCGGAATAGTTGGTGGTTCATTCCGCTGTGGCGATCGCTGATAAATAAGAGACTAAGCCGAAGGAAAATGAATAAATTATTCTATTTAATTTAAAGAGTAACCAATTTGCCCTCTGAATATCAAATTGGTTGGTGAATGAAATGTCGGACTTTAATACATGTTAATGAGCATTTGTGAGATAAAACATTGTCATTTTTTTCTCTTTTAGGATGAAAAAGCGCAAACATTTGAGTCATTCATTTGGGTATACTTAGTAAGTCTTTTGCAGGCTCCTCTTTCAAGTGTCATTCGTTACTTTTTCATGCTGTTGAAAATGTTTTTATAATGTTTGTGTTTGTAGTTCTGGAATATTGAAGGATTGAGTTGGGATCCTGAAGAATGTGGAACTGACAGAATCTCGTTGCCTAGAAAACAACTGTGGATGCCTGATATTGTGATTAATGAATTGTGAGTTGAAAAGTTTCAAGCTATTATATATTATTTACAGTAGTGTTGCTCCAGATTTCATTTGTCAGTATCAAGTGTTACAATTTCACAGTTATAGTGATTTTTGCTATGGCACCAAAATTATTATTATTAGTATTGCTATTAAAAAAAATTTGCATTAGCATATAGGCTTTAAATATTGTTCACACGAAAGCATTGCATTTAACTGTACAATAGGAAATAGAGATGCGCGGTTGGCGGTTACAGCCACGGACTCCGCGGATAAACCGCAGATCGGGCGGATGACGTGACGAAAAATAATATTTTAATAAAATTCGGGTGGGTGGCAGGCGGTTGTACCAATCAAATTAAAAAAATATGTATAAATTGTTAAATATGATCTGACTATACCTACATCCAAAAAAATCGAGCACACTTTGAAATAGTCAAATTTTCATCAGGCAGTAATATGGCTAGTCGAGTCTATGCAAATCAACTGCTTGTTATTATCAGAGATGGCAACGCCGTCGAAGGAGGTACGTGACAAACTCAAAAAAGGAGAATTAAAAACAAAGGAAATAGAAGGTCAGAAAAGTGTTGCCTGGAATAAGTTTTACAAAGTGGTAAATCAGGATGACACCAGTGCAGGCTATGTAATTTGCAAAACCTGCGAAGCAGTATATGTATATGACAGCCACAAGACGGGTACGTCTAACATGGTGCATCACAAGTGTGCTGCTAAACCTCAAACCTCCACAAACACCTTGACAAGTTTTGTCCGTCGAGATCCCAATAGAGTACCACCGCTCAAAGAGGGATGGCATATTTATTTTTCTAATTTAATTTCTAATTGTGGGGGTGACTGAGCCTACAAGGCTTAGCTACGATATGACGTTTTTATTTTTTATTTTTTTCAACTGTTTGCCAAAGCATGCGACTATAGCCTATGCCTACATTAAGATATTTATTTAAAAAATATTTTTTTACAGCCTGTTGTTTCTTTTGGCATTTAAAATAGGCATTGTCTGATAGAGATATCAATAAAGGTTCATCTGTGTCGCAGAATTGGTGTTGTTTCCGATTTCTACAAGCTCAATAACATCCACAGCAAAAAATAAATAAATAAATAAATAGTCGAAAAGCTGTGCCCATTAATTAGATGTGCAAGGCAAGCAGGTAAGTTTTTGGGGTTGCTATGGACAACTACAAATGTGAACATTATTAGGCTATAATGTAAATGACTTATTATTCTATCTATTTGCTAAAAAATAAAGTGAAATAGGCATTTAGTAGTAGGCTAAATAGCAGCATGTTGAAATGATGTGTCAAAATGCGTTTTCTATTAGGCTACAATAAAAAAAGTGTACAGTACAGTGCGTTTAATTTAGGCTATTTATTTATTTTTGTCCCTGTGCACCGATCGGAGACGGAGTTCACTGCTGATATTCTAAGAGCTTTATAGGGTGCTTCTCATTTCTTATTTGTGCATCCTCGTTTCCTTTCCTTGCTTTCTTTCCTCGTGTCTTAGCTCCAACCCTCCGGGATGCGAGGGAAGGACGCAAGGAAAAGACTCGAGGACCGAGGAATCGAATCAAGTGAAAAGACACGTCCTCGTATCGTTTAGCGTCACTTCAAACCGTCGTCAATTAATGCTGGATTTGGCTTGCACGTTTGGATTAACTACATGTCTACATTAAAGTCATTCTCTATTCTCTAATAATCAATAAAGAAACATTCATTTAATAATAAAAAGGAATAAGCCATTCAAATAAAGAGCCCAATTAGCAGATGGCGGGCGGGTGCGGTTTTAAAAATTGGTCAAAAATGTTGGTGCGGATAGATGGCGGACGGATGATAAGTTTTGTGATGCGGTTGCGGATGAAATAATAGCCCATCCGCGCATCTCTAATAGGAAAACAGAAACACAGGTAACAGAATGCCTAGGCTACATTTGTAACCCTTGGCAAGTTGCCACTTTCATCCATTTGGGTATTTAAGCAGCCTTGCATGCAGTCAGTCTTCAGGTTATTGATGAGAAACCAACTCACAGTTACATTGAAGCTAAGTACTTGCAGTGATGAAGCCAAGCATCTGGTATGAGCGTACAAGCACCACCAAAGGTGTAACAATCCAGGTGGGTGTGATTTTGCCAAGTACGATGCGATCCTGGATTAACATCTATGTTAATCCTGGAACATAATTTTTGTTTGAAAATGTAATCCAAACTTTTTCCCTACCGCTTAACCCAACCACAACCGTAAATTATTCCCTATATTCTATAAATTGGGATTAAACTGTGCAGGGCAGCGACCCTCCAGGAACTGAGTTTGACACCCCCGGTCTAGGGGGATAGCCTCCATTTCAACATATCCTGAAGAAAGAACAGTTCATTGAAGCCTTAAGTGACTCATCTAGAACCCACACATTGAGGTCCACGACCCTAAGAAAAAGGTCTCATGGGAATTTGTAAGGGAAGGGCTGTCATGAGGATTGTGAGTTCCAGAAAATTGGTCCGGGTGGGCCAAGTGGAAACTGGCAAGATCTGCACCTCCTTCTCCCTGATATTGCACAGCATCTGAGTAGGCTGACAATGCAGAAATGTATATTTGCACAGACCCTGGAGCCAGCTGTGTAAACAGGACTACCTGGGTTAGGCTGTGCTTGCATGGGATGTGAATGTCACGCAGAGATTTGAGCCCTGTGTGACTCCAGAGAAGTAGTCGTGACATCCAGTGGTGGTGGTTGATGTACATTACCATGGCTGTGTTGTCCATTATGACCAACACATGCCTCTCTTCCAAAAATAGCCAAAACACTGCCAATTGCTTCCAGCAATTGACCCTTCACAAACCCCACCCCAACTTTTCTGTCTCTGACAAGTTTTCAGCTATGGTACTCCCCTATCAATTTGTGCACTCACCAGGTAAATAGTGAATAATTTCTGGAAAAATTATATACTGATTTCAGACAGAATCAGACAATCTGCAATATGTATACGGGGGATATATTAAGGATGTGAGAGTAACTCTAATTGACAACAAAAAAAAGATTGAAGCTATAGTCTTCAATAGGGTGACCGTAAGTCCTCTTTTTTCCGACATTCCTGACGGAATTTCTAAATCTCTCTCAGTCCCACATTGTAATGCGATTCTCATTTAAAACTTTGCAGTTTGTACTTCACAGTTTTTACTTGGTTCTAGTGTACCGAAGTGAACCTTAAGTATAGATTTTATAATCGAAGTATCAGTGCTTTTCATTATTAATTTACATTATGATAAAATGTGAATACAAATCTGAAATCTTTCTCCGACATCTCATGAAATGCCAATTAGCTTGTTTGTCCACAAAGCTTCTATAACGTTTACATACTGTACAACCCTTTCCTAATTTAGTTCTTTGCTTTGTAGCATGGATGAAAATAAAGCCCCGGTCACATATTACCTCTACGTCCAACATAACGGCATGGTAATGGATGATCGTCCCACTCATGTGATCAGCTCCTGCATTATGGACATCTACACCTTCCCATTTGATATTCAGAACTGCACATTCACCTTTAATTCATACAAGCTCTTTGGTAAGTTGGCTTGACTGACGGGCACAATTACCTTGTCAAAAACCTATTTTTGGGTTAGTAATAGTTTCAGAACATGGCTCTTGCTGATGTCATTTACACTACAAAGTTTACTCATTTTATTTACATTGTTTACTTGGTAGATCTGCCCACTGTACACCTCCAGGCACTCTGCTTTTTCCAGAAAGATTCGCAAAGCTGTAGCTTACTGTTATATTTGTTAACTAAAGATGGAGACAAGACGGATGGAGTAGTACTGTATAGGTACCTAAAGCTGAAACACACCAAGCTGATGGTCAGCCATTAGGCAGCATTAAGCCGTCAGTCAGCGTTGGGCTGCCTAGTTTGTTCTACACGACGTCTCTTTTTGGACTAACGGAGCAAGTTGGCCCGATTTAGCATGACCCAATTTCTGTAAACATTATGAAGATATATCAGTTTATATTTGTGTAACCCACAGGTGTTACTGTACCCAACCCGATCTGAGCTGGGATTGAACCGGCGATACTTTGTATGGGAGTCGGTTGCTCTAACAAGGAGGCTAAAAACAATGGCCTCTAGCGTCTGTCACTAGAGCACCTTTAGAGGTCAGAGGAGTGAGGTTTACCTGCATAGCACTTCGCTAGCTGGCCTCCGTTACATTTGGACAAGGGAATCCCTCTGTGGTCAGCAAGAAGTACTGTGAAAATGGTACTTGTATGTGTGCATCACAAGTTCCTGTTTCTCTTTGTGGAATGATAAAACAGATTACTGCCACCTGCAGGTACGGAGAGGTACATCTTGTACATCATAAAATGCGAGGTCTCGTTTCAGTTGGCTGTCTTCTGTTCGACGTGTTCTTGGGCAGATTTTTGGTCCAGATGGGATCAGACGCAGCCCATGCAAGGCAACACAGTTGGTTTTCATCAATACTAGTTCTTTGGCATTGGCTTGGTGTGTCCCAGGCTTTAAGATGAATATTTGGGCAAAACGAGCATGATACCCCCCTCTTTAACTGTATTTGTGATCTGTCATCTCTTGTTGGTTTCCTCTTCTCCACAGCGTCGGACATTCAGATGTTGTTTTTTGAAGAAGTGGAGGTGACTCTTGCAAATTCCCTGGCTGTGATGAAAACTAAAGGAGAATGGGAGCTAGTCAATCTGCTTGCTGAAAAACCATTCATACCTCCCGAAGAGCTCAACGTTACTTTCGACACACTTATTTACTATGTATGAAAACACATCCATTTCAACTGTTGAACTTTGATAAGTGTAGATTGGAATATTTATGCATTTTAAACAAACTTTAGTTTGAAGTAAGTCACATGAATTGCCTTATATTTCGTTCTATCAGATTGCTCTCAGGCGTCGACCCACCATGTACGTGGTGAACCTCCTAATTCCCAGCTGCTTCCTCATTGCTCTAGATCTGTTCAGCTTTCTTCTGCCGCCCCAACATGTGGATCGTTCTGCCTTCAAAATGACCCTCATCTTGGGTTACACCGTGTTCCTGCTGCTAATGAATGACATGCTGCCTGTCACAGGAAACACCTTACCTCTCATAAGTTTGTATAGATGCCCTTCACAAAAAATAATAATAATTGCAGACAAACAGTGTTTTCATACTGCACACAAAATAACTTGATGTCTGTGGCAAATCTATATGATAGATGACACTGTCCAATAGTGCATCTTATACCTTGACATTGACATGTGGTTGTTGCGGACATGAAAGTGAAGTGCGAGACGGGGTGTCGCACAAAAAAGTGAAGTGGGGGGATGGGGGGGCATGTGGTTGTCACGGACACGAAAGTCCGCACCCTAGTCCGCCTGAAAGAGGTGGTCTGGGGTACGGTTCACTTCTGATATGAATGCAATCGTACCAAATAACGGAAGTGAACCGCCAACTGTACAACAAACTTTAGTTTTCATAACGTTCATTCGTGTGTGTGTGTGTGTATGTCTGCGTATCGCCTACCTTGGCAACAAGCGGGACTGACCCTGCAGACATCGGGTGATGTTCTGAATGTTTTTAATACTTTTTTGCGGCAGATAGATGCAAGTGGCTCTCTGTATTTTTGTTTTGGTAACAAAAGCAAAAGATTCAGTAAAAGCAGAATGACCATGATATGCGTACGTCTCCATTTTGCCGCTTTGCTTTTGTGGCCGTCACCTAGCAACAGCTGTACACAAAACAGCAGCTTGAAGGTGGCAAGGGGGGACAATCGAACTTTGGTTCGGTGCAGGCAATTGAACCAAGTGTGAAAGCACCCTTATTCCTGTACAGTTTTCTTCAATGTCTACACTGATTTTCAAAATACCTTTCTGTTACACCCCAAACCTTTCTCCTTTTGTAATCTGGGAGATTAATTGATTTTAGGGTTAAAATCCAGTGTAAACACTTTCAGTTTTGTTTCAGACCAAACAAATCAAAAGAACTGAACTACACCCTTAAAGCACATTATCCACAGCACCCTTATCTTCTATTGCAAAATATTGCATTAATATTGCCACCATTTGCTGGACAATTACAACAGTATGTCTAATTCAAATTGATCTAATTTCTTTGCAGATGTGTTTTTCTCTCTTTGCTTTGCACTGATGGTGGCCAGTCTTCTGGAGACAATTTTTATCATAAATATTCTGTGTGGCTCCGTTAACTATGGACCATTGCCTCGGTGGGCCAAAGTGCTCTTCCTCAACTACCTTGCCAAAGTAGTTTTCTTGAGCAAAAAACCCAGTGATGAAAAATGTAATCCTGAAGGTAAGTTTTAGCATGCAAAATTGAGTAAGTCTTTCTAGTTTTTGGTTATTCATTTTAAAAACTATGCCAATTTATGCAAGATCCACCAAGCCAATTATCTGACCATGAATAACTTAAAGGGTTAGTTTATGCAAAAATTTAAATTCTGTTACTAATACTCACCGTCATGTTGTTCCAATACCTTGAGACCTTCATTCATCTTCAGAACTCAAATTAAGATATTTTAGATGAAATCCTGGAGCTCTCTCATCCTCCATAGACATTAATGATGCTGACTCAGAAAAGAACCAAAAACATTGTCAAAAAAAGTCAACTGATTCGACTGTAATCATATGAAGCTCCAAGAACACTTTTGTGCACCAAAAAAACCTGTAAAAGCAACTTTGTTTGCCAATATCTTCTGTATTAGATCAGGGTGCTCATTTACTACTCTAATGATAATACATTGTACTGTACTGTCTGCAGTAAGTACACACCATGACCTGACAGAGAAAAAAAGTTATAAGTTATAGGCAAAGTAATTTTGTATATTTTTTGGTGCACAAAAGTGTTATTGGAGCTTTGCATGATTACAGTTGAACCAATGAAGTCATGTAGAAGTTTTTGACAATGTTTTTTTGGTTCCTTTTCTGGACTTTGAATGACCATCTATGGAGAATAAGAGAGCTCCAGAGCTTCATCTAAAATATCTTCATTTGTGTTCTGGAGATGAAAGAAGATCTCAAGGAATTGGAACAACATGAGGGTGAGTAATTAATAACATAATTTTCATTTTTGAGTGAACTAATCCTTTAACCCTTGTGTACTGTTCAAATTTACTACCCTTTCGTTATGTTCGTGGCTGTTTTTGCCCCATTGACTTCCATTATAATGACAATTTTTTGATTGCAAAGCCATGACACCATATAATTATGAATTCTTGATTGTTGCTGGGTTTCCCTGTTGGGAGGAGGTCTAATTTGTAATTTTTACTATTGATCAAAAGCTTAGTTTCTGCCTTCTATATGGATTATAGTGTGTGTGTGTGTGTGTGTGTGTGTGTGTGTGTGTGTGTGTGTGTG
>CAIGQV010007757.1:1676785-1713528 GCA_903798115.1 Danio jaintianensis
CACACACACACACACACACACAATAATCCAGCTTTTTGCACTACAGCTGATGATCAATAGTAAGAATTACAAATTAGACCTCCTCCCAACAGGGAAAACCAGCAACAATCAAGAATGCATGATTATAGGGTGTCATGGCTTTGCAATCAAAAAATTTCATTATAATGGAAGTCAATGGGGCAAAAACAGCCCCAACATAACGAAAGGGTAGTCAATTTGCCCAGAAGTTATAGTTGAATTTTTGAAAGATTTCAAAGCATTTCCCCAAAATATGTGTCAAAATAAGATTTATCACCAAAAATAATTCCATTTGCTGAAACTCAGAGAAAGTTGTGGCCAAATTAAGACTCAAAATCCCCCCAGAGTGGATGAAAACATCCCCAACAGCACACAATGGTTAATTGAAGTTACTGTGTAAAGACGAAATGAATATAACATCTTTTGTACCTGTAGAGCACAGATCCGAGACCAGACGCTGTGATTCTGTGGCTGAAACTCTTCAGGGCGAAGATCTGCTTAAGACTTCTCCTGCTCTTCAAGAACTGAGGAAGATCAGCCACGAGTTGATGTCCATCCGCCAGCAAGTCGATAAACATTTGAAAGCTGATGAGAACGTGGACGAGTGGGAACTGCTGGGTCAAGTCATTGACCGCCTCCTCTTCAGCTTCTATGTTGTCTTTCTCTCAGTCAGTTTCTTCACTATTGTAGTCTATTGGATTCACTGGTACCAAAAAACTGCATCTTTGATATAACATAAACATTTACATGCAAATTAGCGCTGTTGAGTGTTCATGAAAATAAATAGTTTGTAATATTGAAGATTTAATGTAATAGTGATTAATTAGGGAACATTATAGTGTTATATTATACAGTATATGGTAATGCAATTTTAGACAACTGTATCTTATTCAGAGTGTGTGCGTATATATGTCACACAAATAAAGATAGATGAAATCCTGGAGCTCTCTCATCATCCAAAATGTCCATGTGACTTCATTGGTGTAATCATACGAAGCTCCAAGAACACTTTTGTGCACCAAAAAAAACCCTGTAAAAACAGCCTATATATATATTAACTGTATATACACATGCAGTAGTCAACATTTGAAGTGCTTCAAAACCTTTCATCAAAGTTGTCCAAATTGAACAACACCCATTCTTGCCTTAAGACAATTTTGAAAAACTTCTTGATCCATTTCAAATGTTGACTACTGTACACATATAGTAGATAGAGTTCATGATTTGATTATTGATTTATTCTTTGTTCTTTCGAGAAGTCATTGATTATAGTCTAGTAATCGGCTGGTAAGTCAACAAAATATGAAAATAAACTTCTTGATGTCGTGTGAAATGACTGGAAAAAATTTAATGAATCAATGCAAGATTTATGAAATGTGTCATTAATTGTTGTAGGCCCCTAAAATATATTTAAAAAGGCCGAGCAGGACTCTTGCAATGACATTTTAAATGTTATCCAAAGCTTCTAAGTAGGTTTACAAAAATGTAATCACTTCATTATTCAGTACATGCACATACTTCGCATATACTGTGCTGAATGCTTGATTCTGATTGGCTGATGAACATTCTAATGTGCAGTTATTTTCCATATCACTACGCTGAATGATTTCAGTTATTTCACAGCTACAACAGTCAAAGGCTTTGGATGAGATGTGTAAGAAACTAGTCCTACACACAGGAGCAGTTTGAGGACAAAAACTTGACAAATGTCTGAAATACAACAGTGGATTTAGCTGTGGGAGCTGCAGAATAATTGGCAAACTAGCATTGTGCTTGTGTAATTTAATTACATTATATTTTTCTTCTAAAAGTATATACACTACCTGTCAAAAGTCTTGTCGTCGATCGCAGTTGTAAGAGCAACAAATAATAACTTGACTTCTAGTTGATCATTTGGAAAAGTGGCAGAAGGTCGATTTTTCCGATGAATCATCTGTTGAACTGCATCCCAATCATCACAAATACTGCAGAAGACCTACTGGAACCCGCATGGACCCAAGATTCTCACAGAAATCAGTCAAGTTTGGTGAAGGAAAAATCATGGTTTGGAGTTATATTCAGTATGGGGGCGTGCGAGAGATCTGCAGAGTGGATGGCAACATCAACAGCCTGAGGTATCAAGACATTTGTGCTGCTCATTACATTACAAACCACAGGAGAGGGCAAATTCTTCAGCAGGATAGCGCTCCTTCTCATACTTCAGCCTCCACATCAAAGTTCCTGAAAGCAAAGAAGATCAAGGTGCTCCAGGATTGGCCAGCCCAGTCACCAGACATGAACATTATTGAGCATGTCTGGGGTAAGATGAAGGAGCAAAGCGTAATCTAGAGACCTTTGAATTTCATATACTGTAAGCCACTTCTGATACCAAATGATCAACTAGAAATGAAGTTATTATTTGGAACAGCAAATAATGAGAGAACAACAATGAGAACAACTTTTTTTTTTGATGGGTATTCGGCAATTTTCAGCGCACAAGAACTTTATAAATTATGCATCATATCAGATGAAACTGCAGTCACAACTATTCACAGCAAGAATAGGAGTAGAAGTGACCCTGCAGCACAAAACCAGTTTTTACCTGCACGGGTATGTTTTGGCATTAGCCAAAAAAAAACACTGTAGTAGTCAAAATTATCGCTTTTTGTATTACAGTATGACAAAAAAAGATTTGAATATTAAGATCATGTTCCATGAAGATCAATTTATTTAGTCAATTTTGTACTGTAAATATATCAAAACTCATTTCATGTTCAAGAAACCAGATTATTTGAGCTTTGTGACCATAACAAAACCAAAGCCATAACAAGATGTGTTTACAGTGGTCAAAAAAGGATGATCGTGGTCAACAACAACACGCAGGTAGACATTGGTGTTTAAATTATGCTACTAAGAGGCCCAAAAGAATTCCAAGAAGATCTCTCTTATAACATTACAGTATTAGCAGGCTGAACCTCTGATTCAAAGCAGGATGAATTCATGTTTTCACCAAGGTTTACACCAAATTCTGACTCTACCATCTGAACATCAGAGCAAAAATTGAGACTCATCAGAGCAGGCACACTTTTTTTTACAGTCTTCTGTTCATTAGATTTGTTGAGTCTGCATGTCAATTGTAGCCTAATGTTCACAGGAATGTCATCGGTTGCTCTTCTTCTTCAAGGTTTGATATGTTGTGTGTTCAGAGATGCTCTTCTGAAGATCTCATATCGAGGGGTTATTTGAGTCATCAGCTATGTTTATATTAACCTATGTTTATGCATATTTGGGAATATTGCATTAAAAAATGCTTAATAGAATTGCCGATATGTGCAGGTGTAGAATCAGCAAACAGGCAAAAAAAAAAGTAATAAAAAAAAATTTAAATTACTTTTTTTTAACCCTCCTATTATCCTTGGGGTCAATTTGATGCAGATCTTAGCATTGGTCAATGTTAAACGTATGTACATATATAGTTGACATTGGGTTTTTTTGCTCCAGATTGAGTGACTTTTCCTAATTTAATGGGGAAAACTTGGTAAACATAAAATTAACATATTATTTTTTCAATGCCCTGTACACATTTTGTCACATCGGTGTTCTTTGGGGTCAATTTGACCCCAGGGTCTTTTAGCTGTATAAAACATAAGAAATATAAAGCATTTACACATATTTGTTTTGGGTGATATTGAGGTCACTATAGTATGCTATGATTTTATAATATGCCCTTAAATTTTATATGTTAAGTATAATAAAATTAAAAAAATTAACACAACCATACCTGTAGTATTGCGAGAACCACTGACAGTTCACATGACATGGTGGTAGGGGGAATTCTATTTCTCACGAGAATTTTTATATTTTCCATGCCATGGGGGAGGGGAAAACCTAATTCTTGCAAGTACTTTGATATATTTCATGTTTTTTTGTGAGAGGGGAAAACATAATTCACATGGTTTACAGGGTAGGTGCAAAGCTATAAAAGCTTGCACAGAAGCTTTCTAAAGTATTTCTCTTTGTGCTCTGTGGGTTCTCTCTTTAAGCTCTCTTAATTGAAAATGGCCTCTAAGCAAAGGTTTTCTGTCAGTGAGATTCTGTCACAGGTTTTTGACAGTGAAGGTGACATAGAGGAGAATGTGTCTGAGACAGGATAATTTTGAGGAGGACCCTGATTATGAGGCATCCTCCTCAGGTGAGAATGAGACTCCTAGTGTTGACCCTCCTGTTGTCTCTCAACCACCAGCAGACACATTACCTTCCAAAAATGGAAAATTATTATGGTCCCGCTTCCCACTTGAATGACAAGGTAGACAGTGCTGCTAATGTCATCAAAATGGTTCCATGACCCACCAGATATGCTGTCAGTCATGTTCAAGACATAAAATCAGCATTTCAGCTTTTCATTACACAATCAATTGAAAATGATATACTTGAAATGACAAACTTAGAGGGGAGGAAGGCTGTATTTCAGAGTGTTGTTAAGTAATCAACAAAGACATCAATTACCTGACACTGACCTTTTGGCAAAAAAAATCATATTCTCGATGTTTTAAATTGCTGAGGTCAAATTGACCCTAGAGGAAAAAAGGTGTTAGCAGATTTTAGGGTAACAGGAGGGTTAAATAAACCAATGTGACAGATGTCAGAACCAGATTGGTCAACACAATCTCACGCCAATTCATAACTTTTTGATTTAGTGGCTAATTCGTATGCATTTGTATGGTCTTATTCATACATTTTAGTAGGATTTGCTCATCCCCCAATGACGGTTGGGTTTAGGGGCGGGGTTTGGTGCCACGCCTCCTTTTTTAAATCGTACATTTTCATACAACTGAACTCATACGAATTCGAACAAATTAGCCACTAAATTGTAAAAAAAGTAAAATAGTTACGTTTCCTCGTGAGGTCAGGTTGGATCGGTACACGAACAGCTGATGTGTATATCTGAACTAACTATACGCTCCATATTTACATTAATGCGCAGTTAACATAGATCGTAAGAGATTCGCATTGGTGTCATAATAGACAGACAGACAGACAGACAGACAGACAGACAGACAGACAGACAGACAGACAGATAGATAGATAGATAGATAGATAGATAGATAGATAGATAGATAGATAGATAGATAGATAGATAAGCTGGAGTAAGAGATTCACATTGATGTTACACCGTGCAATATCAATGTCAAATCTACACCACAATTTTAGACACTGTCACATTTCTAAACCTCAGCTTTATGTATGCAAATCTCTGTCGCACCACAAAAGTCCCCGACACTACCACATAGAGTATTTTGCATGCTGGGATTGGAACACTATTTGTCTGGGATTTCCAGGTGGTTTAGAAGTAAAATGCTGAGTTTTGCAATAAGCATTCATTGCATGCCAATACTGCCTAATTCACATTTGCCTAAGCAAATCAGTTAATTGTATTTATGACACAGACTCACCATACTAACACATTATCTGTCAAACTGAGAAATGATTCGCATATAATAATTTCTGACACTGACCAAGAAGTTAATGGACGGTGAACTCAATATTTAAGGTAAGATTCAAAATGAACAAAGTGGGTTTGACTGAAAATAAATATAAAAGCTAACACTTTTGCTTTATGACTTTCAAATTTATGTAGGATTGCAATTCTGGATGTATTATTATATATATTTTTTGACGTACTACATTAAAATATATAAAGATTTATTATTATTATTTATTTTTTTGTGTGTGAAATGTGGTGCATAGTAGTACTGTTGAATTAATGTAATCAGTAATTAAAACCAAACTGACATATGATAATGACATGAAGTAACATCTAATAAGCAGAAATGATTAAAACTATACTGTAAAAAAAGATTGGTTTTTATAACCCAATGTGAGGTCAAATATTAACAAACTTGGGTTAAATAGTGTATTTAAAATTTTATTGAAAAAACGAATGGGCTAGTTCACCCAAAAATGACTTACGTTTACTCACGCTTTACTTGTTTCAAACCTTTGAGTTTCTTTCTTCTGCTGAACACAAAAGAAGATATTTTGAAAAATGTTGGAAAACCGGTACCCATTGACTTCCATAGTATTTGTTTTTCCTACTATAGAAGTTGATAGTTACAGGTTTTCAGCTTTCTTCAAAATATCTTCTTTTGTGTTCAACAGAAGAAAGAAACTCAACTCACTTGAGGGTGAGTAAATAGTGAGTCAGTTTTCATTTTCGGGTGAACTGTCCCTTTATTCTGTAGTAAAAAAAAAAATAACACTACCTGACAAAAGTCTTGCCGTCGATCGCAGTTGTAAGAGCAACAAATAATAACTTGACTTCTAGTTGATCATTTGGAAAAGTGGCAGAAGGTAGATTTTTCTGATGAATCATCTGTTGAACTGCATCCCAATCATCACAAATACTGCAGAAGACCTACTGGAACCCGCATGGACCCAAGATTCTCACAGAAATCAGTCAAGTTTGGTGAAGGAAAAATCATGGTTTGGGGTTACATTCAGTATGGGGGCGTGCAAGAGATCTGCAGAGTGGATGGCAACATCAACAGCCTGAGGTATCAAGACATTTGTGCTGCCCATTACATTAAAAACCACAGGAGAGGGCAAATTCTCCAGCAGGATAGCGCTCCTTCTCATACTTCAGCCTCCACATCAAAGTTCCTGAAAGCAAAAAAGATCAAGGTGCTCCAGGATTGGCCAACCCAGTTACCAGACATGAACATTATTGAGCATGTCTGGGGTAAGATGAAGGAGGAGGCATTGAAGATGAATCCAGTGAATCTTGATGAACTCTGGGAGTCCTGCAAGAACGCTTTCTTTACCATTCCAGATGACTTTCATTCATGTCATTGCAGAGATGTATGGATGCAGTCCTCCAAGCTCATGGGAGTCATACACAATATTAATTCTTTTCCCACTGCACCATGACTTTATATTCTATACTGTACATTATTTCTGTTAAGTGACAAGACTTTTGTCTAAGCAAAGTCAGACCTTACTGTCCTAATTAAATAATTAAAAATCAAGGCATGATCATATTTTTTTTTGGTAAAATAAGCGTAATCTAGAGGCCTTTGCCTTTCATATAAGCCACTTCTGATACCAAACGTTGATTAGGCCACAAGACTTTTGTCAGGTAGTGTACACTCTAAACAATGCTTGGTTGTTATAACCCAACATTGGGTAAAATATGGAAAAACAAGTGTTTTTTTCAACACAGTATAAATATAAAACGTTAATTGTTTATATTTCACAACTCTGACTGATAATCGCAATTTATAAACCCTAAATTTACATTTTTTTATACACTTGCATTTCTGAAAAAAAAAACTGTCGAGAAAAAGAGTGAGCCTCGAGAGAGCAAGAATCAAGAGATCAAAAATACCTCTTTTATGTTTATTCAGGGCGTCACGGTGGCGCAGTGGGTAGCACGATTGCCTCACAGCAAGAAGGTCACTGGTTCGGGCCTCGGCTGGGTCAGTTGGCATTTCTGTGTGGAGTTTGCATGTTCTCCCTGTGCTCGCGTGGGTTTCCCCCACAGTCCAAACACATGTGCTATAGGTGAATTGGGTAAGCTAAATTGTCCGTAGTGTTTCCCAGTGATGGGTTGCAGCTGTAAGGGCATCCGCTGCGTAAAACATATGCTGGATAAGTTGGCGGTTCATTCCACTGTGGCGACCCCAGATTAATAAAGGGACTAAGCCGAAAAGAAAATGAATGAATGAATGTTTATTCAGTGGCAGGAATAAACTTCACGTAAATATTATATAAAAACTGAAAGAAATACTTTAGAAAAGACCTTATCACAGTAGATAAAATAAACTTTGATCTACTAGTTACATTATCTGCCAAAAATAAATCAATAATTTATTTTAAAAATCAACATCTTTCATATATATATTATAAATGAATAAGCACTGGGATTTAAAATTGGTTTGTTGCTTTTGTATCTTCCCAATTGTCTTAGAATCATTGGCCAAAAATTTATTTTTACTCACAAATATCATTACTTGTCTAAGTTTGTAGTAGGATCTAGATCTTAATACTTTAACTGAACCCTTCTGTGCCGCCTAAGTAAACTGTAGATGTAACTGTAATATTTGTCTGGTTTAATCTTGTCAAATTATTGTTGTACTAAGCGGTTGAAATATAATCTTGCTGATTTATTAAAGATTTGGATGAACACAAATAAATGTTCATAATTATACTTGCAGGCAAGAAAATGAAGCACAAGTCTTCTGCAACTCCTCTCATCCTCACCTGCTTCATTGTGCAGTGTAAGATAATTCAGTCCATCTCTTTGCTTTATAGTGCCCTTACAATAAAGAAGTATACTTTAAGTTCATTTCACGAAGCATACTTAAAGGGACAGTTCACCCAAAAATGAATGTTTACTCAATATTTACTCACCCTCAAGTGGTTCCAAACAATTATGAGTTTCTTTATTCTGCTGAACACAAAAGAAGATATTTTGAAGAATGCTGAAACTATTAACTTCCATAGAAGGAAAAACACATAATATGGAAGTCAATGGTTACAGGTTTGCAACATTTTTCTAAATATTTTCTTTTATGTTTAACGGAAGAGAGAAACTCATGATGGTTTGAAACAATTTAAATTATGAGGACATTTTGACAGAATTTGAAATCTTGAAGTTTGGTGACTTTCTAAAATGATCTTAAGATGGGAAAAAATGAATCATTTTCTATCTTCAAATTGTCATGAAGGCTGTAAAAATTTAGGGTACATTAGTTGTCTTACGGGTTACTTTGACCCACCAGCTATAAAACCATATTATCTTGCTAAAAATGTTTTACATTTGTGCAGGTACATTTAGCATTAGACAATACACCCTTTACTGTAGTCAAAAACGAGGGTTGTCCACTGATTGAACATTGATGAAATACTGCACACTGATGAGGGAAATTCTAGACATTCACAGAGTTTGTGATGAAGACGAGGTAATTTTGAGGATTGAAATTAAATTTAGCTGCTTTATTTTAGAATTTTTAGTGAAGGCGGATCGTTTCTGGTATATTTAGTCAAGCATCACATACTCAAGTGTCCTAAAGTACTGTATGTTTCTGAAAAGTACCCAAACATTGGCCACTTTTCAGAAACATACATTACTTTAGAATACTTCATTTCAGAGAAGAACTTTAAAATGAGACTGAAATAATACTTTCTTATTTGTTTTATTTGTATTTTTAGTTTAAAATAGCACTACTAATACTAATAGTATAGCAATACTAACACTAAATATACTAATCGCACACTTTCGTAAGGGTATGGATATTGTGTCTGTAATGACTGTCATTGTGTCTGTTTTCTGTGTTAAACCCGTCTCTCAGTAGCTCTCGTGAGATATGCAGAAAGCATAAACTGCTCTCAGCCAAACGCAGAGTCTCTTCTGCAAGCGCTCAGAGAAAGCGTCTTCAACAAAACCGATGTGCGGCCAGTTATCAAGCCGAGAACACCTACTCGGATAACCCTGGGTTTTATCCTGTATGACATTTTAGATGTGGTGAGTAAATATTTAAATGTACTGTATCAGGATATGTAATTATATTACATTAATATTTTGATCTGCAAACAGAAATGATGCATGTTTTGCCTTTTCAGGATGAAAAAGCTCAAGTCCTGGATACTTTTATCTGGCTGAAGTTTGTAAGAACTCTTAAGTATCTACAGTATGACAGTCACCTCACAGATTACTCTTGCTTTCAACTCCTAAAATCTTAATTGTAATCCATATATACAGTGCCTATAGAAAATCATCATACCCTCTGAAAATGTATCCCTTTACTCACATTACCCTGCTTTCAAAAGACCTTTGGGATAAAGTTGTAGAAAGGCACAGGTTAGGAGAAGGCCACAAAAACATCTCAAAGGCTGGAAAAGTTATTTGGAATGTGATTTAATTCCAGGCTGTATGACAAAGTAATTATTTCAAAGGAAAATTTGGATTTTCTATAGGCACTGTATAGATATATATATATATATATTCAGACGTTGGTTTTTAAAAGAATTAGTAGCATCTTCCTCCTTCAGGCATTGTGTTGGCTAAGTAACTATGCAACTACTTGTCAACTAACATTCATTAGAGTATTAGCAGAGTATTAAAGCCCCAGCTGACTTCAAAGTGTTTTTTTAGTTCTTCTTTTGAGGGCAAAATTAAGTTTGAAAAGGCTGAGTGACTGTATACTGTTTTTGAACACTTCACCAACCCCACGCTGCAGTAGGTGGGGTTGTAAATGTGTTACGCTGCTTTCATGTACCCCTAAACACAATGATGCCAGCTGAGAGAGAAGAACAGATTCATAAGCATCAGACAAACAGCCTTCTCCACTAGAAGCGCCAATGCGGCGGGTCACATCTTTACATTGTTTTCTATTTGCCGCTTACAGACCGCGAATGGCACCACCAGTATGCGCAAACTCATGGAAAAGACATGAAGCAATGAGGTGGGCTTCTCGTCCATTATGAGACTCCCTTTAAGTCTTTAAAACCTCTCCATGAGCAATCATACAGGTGCGGATATATCTGTACAACTCTGCTACTCGATTCTTCAGTGTATTCATGTGGCTAGTGTTGCTGTTTTTGATGTTGTTCTCCTGTGTGACCCCCATAGATATGATAAACGAATCGGGGGGAAGAAATCACATTAAAGAAGACAGAGTTCCAGGACACACCCACCGATTGCATAATTGACACGGACCAATGGTAGCTCAAAGGTGTTTAGGAGCCAAAACAAACTCCCCCAAAAATTTGCTTTGGTGAGCTGTTTTGAACTGCCAAAACGAACTCAAAAATATTTTGCTCGAAATTATGTTATTTCAGTTCGTTCTTTGATTTAATTTGAAGTCTACCGATATATTGTAACTCCACCAGGAACTCCGCTCTGCTTAAGATTCGATTGATTCATATATGTATCCACGGGGTTCAGACAGGAGAACGTCATCAAGCACAACAACACCAAGTTAGCCACATGAATACACCAGAGAGTGGAGTAGCAGAGCTGTACAGATGTATCTGCACCTGTACAATGTTAAAGACTCAGGAGGAGGTCAAACACTGGACAAAAATCCCACCTTGTCAAGCTACATCTTTTCTATGAGTTTACACACTCTGGTGGCACCGTTCAGTGTCTGTCTGCAGCAAATAGAAAACAATGTAAAGATGTGACCCACCGAGATGGCACTTCTCATGGAGATGACTGTTTAACAGATGTTTATGAAACTGTTCTTCTCTCTCAGCCGCCATCTTTGTGTTTAGGAGTACCCCACCTACTAAAGAGCAGAGCTGTTGGAGTGTTTGAAAACACTATACCGTCACTCAGCCTTTTCAAACTTCTTTTTGCCCTCAAACAAGAAAGAACTTAATTTGATGTACACCAGGGCCTTTAGTAGACAATTAGTTTAGGGTAGGGGTGGCCAAACCTTTTCTTATGAAGGGCCAAATACCAAACTTCATTGAGGGCTGAAGTTAAATATACCAAACTGTATTACATTAAAGTTGACATTGGGTAATTGCCTAATTTATTTCCTAATATTTAAAACATTGCTTTAAATCAAATTAACTATTCATTCATTCATTCATTCATTTTCCTTTAGCTTAGTCCCTGATTTATCAGGGGTCGCCACAGCAGAATGAACCGCCAACTACTCTGGCATATGTTTTCCAGCCCCAACCCAGTACAGGGAAACACCCATACAATCCCCTCATTCACACACCCTCATACACTATGGCCAATTTACCAGAGCACCCGGAGGAAACCCACACGAACACGGAGAGAACATGCAAACTCCACACAGAAATGCCAACTGACATTGTGACCTTCTTGCTGTGAGGCAACAGTGCTAACCACTAAACCACCGTGACGCCCTGAACTCACACTTGTACTTGTAGTCAACAGAATGTCTAAAGGGGACCACATACCATATATTATATAAGTAGAAAATCAATTAATATTGATATTTGTGTTTTGAAGCACTGGTATATTGAAGGTTTAAGTTGGGATCCTGTCGAATGTGGAACGGACAGAATCTCACTGCCAAGAAAAAAGCTCTGGAGGCCGGATATTGTCATGAATGAATTGTGGGTATCAATGCATTATACAGTTAGATTCTCCAAGTTTATTTATCACATTAGCTGAATAGGATTAAATCAACAGAAACTGACTGAAATTAAAGTGACAGTGACAGTTCATCCAAAAATGTACGTTTCTTCATCATTTTCTCACCCGCAAGCATTTATAAACTTTTATGAATTTCTTTCTTCTGTTGAACACAAAACAAGATATTCATATAGTCATATACATACTAAACAGGAACCAAAATTACTATGGCAACCATAGTCATGTTTTTTTTTTTTTCAGCATTCTCAGTATATCTTCCTTTGTGAGCTTGAATGAGCCAAATGTGTAGGAGCAGTTTTGGTTCTATTATTTTATTTGCAAACCATTTTGCCCAGTCTCTTTCTTATGGGGAAGTCATGAACACTCACCTTAACTAAGGAAAGTGAGGACTGTAGTTCTTTGGATGTGGTTGTGGGGTCTTGGATGAGTTTTGTGGGAAAAGAAACTCAAAAATGTTTGTAACAAGTGAAGGATGAGTAAATGATGACAATTATTTTCAGTTTTGGGTGAACTGTCCCTTTAAAACATGTGCAAAATCCAGACAAAGAGTGGCAGAGATAATCCCTAACTAACATCTGTGTTGTTTATTTGCAGCATAAATGATAATAAAGCCCCAAAAACCTATTATCTTTATCTTTACAACAACGGCAAGGCAGAAGATAGTCTGCCAGTGCATGTGGTCAGCTCCTGTAACCTGGACATCTACACCTTTCCATTTGACATCCAAAACTGCTCCTACACATTTGGCTCATACAAGCTCACAAGTAAGGCATTTTGTTACCCTATGTATACTGTGTAACTGTGTAATATTATTTTATAGATCATCTATTTTATAGACTATTTTATTTTATAGATAAACACAATTACATGTTCAGATTATGTTCAGGGTTTTTAGATCATCAAACTAATTTAAATATTAGTCAAAGATAACACAAGTAAACAAATCATGCAGTTCTGAAATAATGTTTTATTATTAAGGCCACTACATCTCAATTGGATTCAGCTCAGGACTAGGCCACTCCAAAGTCTTCATTTTGTTTTTCTTCGGCTATTCAGAAGTGGACTTGCTGGTGTGCTTTGTATTATTGTCCTGCTGCAGAACCCAGGTTTGCTTCAGCTTGAGGTCACTAACAGACACATGATGGGACATATCTTCCAGAAAGTTCAACTTTTGTCTTGTCAGTAAACAGAGTATTTTCCCAAAAGTCTTTGGGATCATAAAGATGTTTTCTGGCAAAACTGAGACAGCCTTTATGTTCTTCTTGCTCAGCAGTGGTTTTCGTCTTGAACTCTGCCATGCAAACCATTTTTTGCCCAGTCTCATTCTTATGGTGGAGTCATGAACACTTACCTTAACTGAGGCAAGTGAGGCCTGCAGTTCACTGGATGTTGTTTGGGTCTTTTGTGACCTCTTGGATGAGTTGTCTCTGCACTCTTAGGGTAATTTTGGTCAGCCGGCCTCTCCTAGGAAGGTTTTCCACTGTTCTATGTTTTTCCCATTTGTAGATAATGGCTCTCACGGTGGTTCGCTGCAGTCCCAAAGCTTTAGAAATGTTTTTATAATCTTTTCCAGACTGGTAGATCTCAATTATATCTTTCTCATTTGTGTTTGAATTTCCTTGGATCTCTGCATGATGTCTAGCTTTTGAGGATCTTTTGGTCTACTTCACTTTGTCCGGTAGGTCCTATTTCGGTGATTTCTTGATTGCGAACAGGTGCGGCAGTAAACAGGTCTGGATGTGGCTGGAGAAATTTAGCTCAGATGTGATAGACCAGAGTTTTGTTATGTGTTAAATGATGTGTTACCTTTGACTAAGATTTAAATTTGTTTGATGATCTGAAACATTAAAGTGAATTTTTAAGGTCAATATTATTAGTCCCCTTAAGTAATAATATTTTTCAATTGGCTGCAGAACAAACCACTGTTGTCCAATGTCTTGTCTAATTAACCTTTCTTGACTAGTTAACCCTAATTAACCTAGTTAAGCCTTTAGATTGCGCTTTCAGCTGAATACTAGTATCTTGCAAAATAAGTAGTAAAATATTATGTACTGTCATCATGGCAAAGACAAAAGAAATGAGCTTGTTATTAATGAGGATTAATTTCTCCCTCTACAGTTCGAGATGTTGAGATATATTTTGCAGAATCAGCAGAGGCAACGCTCCAGAAATCTCTACAGTACATGGAGTCGAAAGGGGAATGGCTACTGATTGACATCGTCGGCAAAAAAAACACCAACTCAACGTACTTCAACATGGACGGATTGGACAGCTGGGATGAACTTGATTACCATGTTGGTGTCACCTTCGCTAGTATTGTAGCTGATGAATATTGTTATAGCAAGAAAATATAATTTATTTTATTAAGTCAGTGCAATGATTTTTTTGTTTTTAATGTGCAATTCACGTTGTTGACAAAGCATTAACTTTGACTATTAGCTCAGTAAAGTGCTAATTAGCTGCTTATTAGTAGTTATTTGTTTTTAGTTATTGGTTAGGGATGTAGAATAAGATCATACTTTATAAGTGCTAATAAACAGTTGATATTTTAATATTAGGCAAATATTATAGGTTAAAGGAATCCATGATGTCAAAACAACACTAAAAAAACAAGTGAAAAATCCAAATCAATTTGATGTCAAAACCATGATGTCTATTTGACGTCCACACATTGATGCCCTTTTTGACCAAGTATTATAATGAAAGAAATGTTTTATTCATCTGAAAGCTTCAATTACAAATGAAAAATCCACTCTATATTTGTATTCCTACAATGCATTTAAACTGCCTTAATGTCAAAACAACATCAAATTGACATCTAACAATCTAACAAAAAAACATCCAAAATCGATTACAGTACAGTCCTGTAATTCATTTTTGACAATAATGTTAAACGTCAATTTGGTGTTGTTTTGACATCAAAGTAGTCAATTGACATCAAATCAACTGACATCAAATTAACTAAAACTAAAGTGTTACAAAAATGTTGAATTCAGATGAACTGTTTCTCTTTTTTTTTGGTGTCACCTTTTAGATTGTCCTGAAGCGCAGACCGACTCTATACATAGTGAACCTCCTGTTCCCCAGTTTCTGCCTGATTACTGTAGATCTGTTCAGTTTCCTCCTACCGCCTCAAAATATGGACCGTTCATCTTTCAAAATGACCCTCATTCTGGGCTACACCGTCTTTCTGCTCCTCATGAACAACCTGCTGCCCGTCACAGGAAACACCATCCCTCTGATAAGTGAGTTATTCATTAATATATAATGTGTACAGTACACACAGTGTGGTTCAAATATTTCAATGTTATATAATATACAAATATAAGTATTTTCTAAACATATTTCTAATATATCTTGTCGTCGATCCCAGTTGTAAGAGCAATGTAATAATTTTCAATAGCTGCCTGGCCATCGGGAAGAAGGAGGCGGAGAACCGACTAACTTTTAAATAATTTATTAATAAAAGGGATTAATCAAACTGAAAGTAAAAACAAAACATAAGTGTCCAGGCCTGGACCTCTCTCAGCGTCCTCTGCCATCGTTCCTCCTGTACGAATGTCCAGAGCTCCTTCCGTGGGATTCAAGGCCGGTGTGCGCTACAGGTGTTTCCTATTACTCACTTATGCGCCGACCTTGTTCCCCACGGCTCCCGGCCCCGCCCCCTAGCCACAAGCAACAAATAATAACTTGACTTCTAGTTGATCATTTGGAAAAGTGGCAGAAGGTAGATTTTTCCGATGAATCATCTGTTGAACTGCATCCCAATCATCACAAATACTGCAGAAGACCTACTGGAACCCTCATGGACCCAAGATTCTCACAGAAATCAGTCAAGTTTGGTGAAGGAAAAATCATGGTTCAGTATTGAATTCAGTATGGGGGCGTGCGAGAGATCTGCAGAGTGGATGGCAACATCAACAGCCTGAGATATCAAGACATTTGCGCTGCCCATTACATTACAAACCACAGGAGAGGGCAAATTCTTCAGCAGGATAGCACTCCTTCTCATACTTCAGCCTCCACATTAAAGTTCCTGAAAGCAAAGAAGGTCAAGGTGCTCCAGGATTGGCCAGCCCAGTCACCAGACATGAACATTGCTGTTCTCTGGCAAATGTCAAACGTCCTGCACGGTGTTGGGCTTTAAGCACAACCCCCAACTGTGGATGTCAGGACCACATACCACCCTCATGGAGTCTGTTTCTGACCGTCCAGTTCTCCTCCTGTTTCTCCTTGCACAAAGGTGAAGGTAGTGGTCCTGCTGCTGGGTTGTTGCCTTACTACAGCCTCCTCCTCCTCTCCTGATGTACTGGTCTGTCTCCTGGTAGCACCTCCATGCTCTGGAAACTACGTTGACAGACACAGCAAACCTTCTTGCCACAGCATGCATTGATGTGTCATCCTGGATGAGCTGTACTACCTGAAGCACTTGTGTGGGTTGTAGACTCCGTCTCATGCTACCACTAGAGTGAAAGCACCGCCAGTATTCAAAAGTGTCAAAAACATTAGCCAGAAAGCATAGGAACTGAGAAGTGGTCTGTGGTCACCACCTGCAGAACCTCTCCTTTATTGGGGGTGTCTTGCTAATTGGCTGTGAATTCCACTTGTGAATTCCACCTGTTGTCTATTACATTTGCACAACAGCATGTGAAATTGATTGTCAATCAGTGTTGCTTCCTAAGTGGGCAGTTCGATTTCACAGAAGAGTGATTGACTTGGAGTTACATTGTGTTGTTTAAGTGTTACTTTTATTTTTTTGAGCAGTGTATATTGCCCGTATATTTAATTTAACTTAATATTTAATTTTAACCCTAAGTTCTTACTGTCTCTCTTTCTCCTTGCAGATGTGTTTTTCTCTCTGTGTTTAGTGCTGATGGTGGCCAGCCTGTTGGAGAACATCATGGTCACTAATATTCTCTGTAGTTCAAAAGACTATCCCCCTCTGCCAAACTGGGTTAAAGTTCTGTTCCTCAATCATCTGGCGCGACTGGTTTGTTTGGGCAAGAAAAGCTCAGAGCAGATTTCTGACCCTCAAAGTGAGTCTGAACTGAACAAACATTTCCTGTACATAAGAATCAAATAATATTAACCATCGACTAACTGACAAACTATAAAATGTGTCACATGTCAAAGATGGGATGTACTGAACTATTCTAGTGTCTTTATCAAATTAAATTTCGTTGGGGTCTTTGTTGTCGCATTTAGCGCTTCAAAATGCGCCACACATTCTCTATTGGAGACAGGTCGTGACTGCATGCAGGCCAGTCAAGTACCTGTATCCTCTTCCTCCACAGCCAGGATTTTGTAATGTGTGCAGAATGTGGTTTTGCATTGTCTTGTTGAATTATGCATGGGCGTCCCTGGAACAGAATTAATGGCAGCATTAATGGTGCCATCACAGAAGTGCAAGTTACCTTTGCCAAGGGCACTAACACAACCCCATACCATGACAGACCCTGGCTTTTGGACTTGCTGGTAACAGTCTGGATGATACTTTTCTTCTTTGGTCCAGAGCACACGGCGTTCATTTCTCCCAAAAAATACCTGAAATACTGATTCATCTGACCACAGTACACGTTTTCACTATGTGATGCCCCATCCCAGATGCCTTCGAGCCCTGAGAAGTCGACAGCGCTTCTGGACACTGTTAACATAGGGCTTTCTTTTGGCATAGTACAGTTTTAACTGGCATTTGTGGATGTAACTACATATTGTGGTACTTGACAAAGGTTTGCCAAAGTAATCCTGAGCCCATGTGGTGATATCCCTTATAGATGAAGGAGGATTCTTGATGCAGTGCCGCCTGAGGGACCGGACATCACAGTTGTTCAGCTTAGGCTTGCGCCCCTGTCCTTTATGCACTGAAATTACTCCAGATTCCTTGAATCTTTTAATGATAAAAATTTCTGAATTCTCTCACGTATTTGTTGGCAAACTGGCGATCCTCTGCTCATCTTTGCTCCTAAAGGACTAGACCTTTCTTGGATGCTGCTTTTGTACCAAATCATAATTACAATCACCTGTTGACATCACCTGTTTCAAATCACATCATCATTTAACCAATTTACCTGATTACTAGCCCTATTATTGCTCCTGTCCCAACTTTTTTGGAATGTGTTGCAGGTCTGAATGACAGGAAAGGATGTATATTTACAACTGAAATGAAGTTGACCGGACAAAACATGAGTTATTTTGTGCTTATATTGTCTGCAATGAAATACAAGTCAAAGTAAATTTGGAAATCACTACTTTCTTTTTTATTAGTTTTTTTGTGTGTAAATAGTCAATAAAAGATCTTTTGTTAAACTGATAAAAAGTCAACAGACCAGAGATCAAGTTCCCATAATGCAATTCACAACTGTAAATAAACGGAAAAAAAACTTGTGAATCACAAAATACAAAAACTGTTAATTAACAGATATTTATTTACAGTGTACTTTCTAATGGACAAAAACATCGTCTTTAACCCATTCCCAGCATATCAAAGATGAAACTATAGTGTTTGCTCACCTTTACAGATCATATTAATAAACATAATCATTTCTGTCAGCAGAAAACACAGTCATTTCGGGTTCGCCTGAGAAAGAAATAAACCCAATCAGATGCCAAGAAAATGTCAGTAAATCAGCATTAAATCCTGAAGAGCAAGAACTGAAGGAACTAAAGATGATACATAAAGATTTACTCACCATTCGGCAACAAGTAGATCTGCATTTCTCCAGAGATCAGACCGCAGAAGAGTGGATTCATTTGGGGGAGGTCATTGATCGATTCCTGTTCGCTCTGTATCTGATCTTCCTCACCGTCAGCTTCTTTACTATATTAATATTCTGGCTGTACTGGTATAATTTTGACACGAAAGCATAACGTCTTGCTGAAATATGTAGATGTGTGTAATGCAGATGCTCAAAATGTCGAGTCAAACCGCATAAATCTCATCTAATGTTTTGGTTTTAAAGTAGACTATGTGTTTTTAAGCAACAGAAGCTTTCTTTTAATTACTCATATTTTTGGCGGTTACATGTGAATTATAATATTAGATGCTCCTAATTTGTAGACCAATGATGAACCTGTTAAATATTAGCATATTAGCTGACGTCTGAAATGAATGTAGACAAAAGACAACAGTTGAAAAGTTCCCGCCTAAGAACATTTGGTCGGGAATTTACACTCCAAAAATGCTAAGAATAATAATAGTAATAATATTAATAAGAGAAATGCTAAAACTGCTAGGTTATTTGTTTTTAACCCACATTGGGTAAAATATGGACAAACCCAAACGTTGTGTTAAATTTGGTCGTATATATTTAATCCTAAAAATCAACCCAGAGGTTGGTTTACCCAAACTTGAGTTGAAATAACCCAGATATTTTAGAGTGAAAATATTCAAATAATGATACACTTATTTGTATTTGGCATTTTTTAATCATAAAAGTCCAACATTTAGAATTAGAGCAATTATTTATGAGAAGAATTTTATACTGTCAGTTTGCTTTGTATAGCAACACGTCACGTATGTATTTCAGTTTACAACAATAAAGTAATGCTGTGTAATATAATGGTGCTTCTTCATAACAAAAATTAAGTTTAGATCACTGCACAGTCACTAGAGGGCACCCTCACTTCAGCTCCTGTTCTCATTTATTTCCCCCTTATTTCCATTGCCAGTCTCATAGTACTGTAATACTTTTACAATAGAATATATATATATATATATATATATTCCATATAATCTACTTGTTTAAATTGTTAAGACATCTACGATAATACTTCAGATACAAATATGATAAAAAAAAGATTGTGTCTATGGAGAGTCACTAATAATAAACCAATAAATTTTCAGGAATGTCCAAAATGTTATGCCATAAAATCTTTCTGTTGAGATTTGGGAGCCAAAGGTCAAACCTAAAGTTTTTGTTTTCTGTGTGAGATGAAAGATGGCATTCAACTAATGCTGCTGTCTGATGCAAAAGAAAACATAAGGGATACATTAAGGCTAAAGTACATCCAGGCAGCTGTTATCGCAGAATAAAACCCAACATGCTTTTTAGCAGCCTCTTGCAGGCCCTTAGCCAGCCTGGTGAAAGGGGTGGGGGTTTTTTTTCTCAAAAAGTGGACCTTTTTGCAATTATATGCCTCATTGTCTATGTAATTATGAGATTTAAATACATTTTGAGCACTATTTTTAGCTGAATTAGCTTGTCGGATGGTCATCATACCACACTTTTTGATGTACCAAAAATATTTAGAATAAAGAAATATGAAAAAAATACTTATTTTTAAAATACAAATTTATAACATCATATATCATTAGAAAAAAATATATATGAATCTGTTTTAAATTAAAAACAAGCCTATTGTCATTTATAAGGCAAATTATAAATAACAAACTGGCCAACACATTCAACTTTCCTCAGTCAGAATTTGACCATTTGAATAAAAATAATAATAATAACATAGAGCTTTACAATTTTTCTAGCCTCTCTTGTTAAAAAAAAGTACATTTGAAAATTCATGGATAACAACAATAGCCAAAATAGTATTCAAATTATTTTTAATATGGGCCACTTTTGGTGCTTCAAACCTTTTTATTGCTCATTTTTTGTTTCAAGAATAAGGTCCAATATTTAGAATAACATTTAAATGTTTTCTCTATTTAAAAACAATACAGTAGTGAAAGATGAATTTACTTACGTCAGATTATGTGTTTTCTAGCAGCCGGATGTTGGACTCAAGAAAAATAATTGTTTGCATTGGCCAAAACTGATTAGCTGAAGTCACGACAGCCAACAGAGAATTCCGCTCAGTCTTAAAGCCTTTTTGATTGGTTATTTTCACTTATTATGATGGCATAGCAGTCAAAATAGGACAAACGAGCTCATGTTTGGGACAAATTCTGGACCTTTGTCAGTGAGGGGTGGGTCTTTCGAACAAGCCGAACCCCCCCTGGCTACGGGCCTGTCTTGTATAAGACTTGAGGGCTTTATTCTACTAAAACAATCGCCTGGATGTACTTTATACCGATTATTACACAGATACTTGCCACAAAACATAAATATTAGACACAAAATATTATTCTGAGCTGTAATATAATTTTTTTTTTTATTAAAGGCAAAGTCACAGCAAAAAAACGGTTGAATGGACCATACACTAACCTATGTATTATTCAGTCACAAGATGGCGAAAACTGTGGCGTGACAGACAAGTAAATACATATTAATGTGGATGTAAGTATATGGATTTAAACAAATTCACTGACGGTCAATTCAAATCAATTCATCTTTATTTCTATAGCGCTTTTTACCATGTAGATTGTGTCAAAATAGCTTAACATAGATGAAGAAGTCCTAGTAAATTAAAACTGCTTCAGTTCAGTTTAGTTCAGTGTAATGTAAATATCACTGTTGAAAGTCCAAACACTGAAGAGCAAATCCAATGATGCGCAGCTCCACCAGTCCCAAATTAAACAAGCTAGTGGCGAGAAACAAACTTCACCAACTGACGAAAGTGAAAGAAAAAAACCTAGAGAAAAAGCAGGCTCAGCTGGGCATGACCATTTCTCCTCTGGCCAAACATCGTGTGCATAACTGCAGTCAAGGTGGTTCGAGGTGATTCGAAGTTCCCAAATGAGCCTGTGTTATTTAGGGGTTGTCATCTTTAGCGGTTATTATACATATCTTGGAATGTCGGGATTGACCAAACAGAATTAAATATTCCAGACAGCCATGTAATAATCTCTAATAACAACTGCTAACAGCTAATCCTGGTACTACAAACCATCTTGACTGTTATTGAATACTTGCATATTCATGTTTATCGCTCATACTGCTGTTTTGACTGTTTGGCGCCATCTTGTGACTGAATAATACACAGGTTAGTGTAGGCTGCATTCAGACGTTTTCTTTCTGCAAACTTCACATTTAATTGAAGTGTTGACAAACTTTTACAGCTCACATCAATGTTTAGTTTCAATTTTTTTCTAGCTTTGTGGCAAGTTTTCATGTAATAAGCCAGATCATGTAAATCCTAGGCGGTTTTTGTCACAGAATAAAGCCCTTCAGTCTTATTCAACAGCTGCTTTTGGTCTTTATTCTGAAATTAAAAACAACCACCTAGATGTAAATTATCCCTTAATCTCTTATGTGTTGACCTTATTCTACAATGCTGAAGTGTGTTCGTTTTTGCAGTTGTTTTAGAACTTCAAAATCCAACACGGGCTCATTCTGAAAACGTAGCCCTATATACGTTTCTGGAGATCGCAAATTATGTAGCCAGAAGTCCGTATATCTGCATTTTGTTTTTAAAACAAACGCGCTATGACGCCATTCCTTTTCGCGCTTACCAGCTGATCACTTACCTCTGTATGGACAGCTTTCCCGCTGTTACCAGTTTGTCCAGTTAGCTAGCCATGTACGTCGGTGGACTTGAGACGCAGAGAGGAGCTGACCACGATGACGGGGTTCGAGTCCGGAATGGTTCCAGAAAGCAGGTAAGACAAAAACAGAATCCAAAAAATAAAATAAACAAGTAAATAACGGTGAGAATGTGGTAAAACGTGGTAAAAAGTAGGCGAGGGCTTTTCTTTTTCTGGATTGCTTTTAAACACTATTGGTTGGGTTTAGGAAAGGAGGAGGGTGGGTCAGTCGATCAGTCAGTCATTCAGTCAGTCAAACAGTCAGTCAACAGCGGCCTCTGGTGGATTTACGTGAGAACAGCAGGTGCGACTGGCACTCGCGAGAGAAATTTGAGATCTCAAAAAGTGTACACAGCAGCCTCTCCAGAAATGTATATAGAGGTACGTTTTCAGAATGAGCCTGGGTTGTCAGAATCAGTCGCCTATGGGACAAATGACTAGGAATAATAAACGGCAGAAAACGGTCAAACTACTTGCTCTACAAACAAGTGTGTTCACGACATAAAAAGTAGAACAATATAATAAGAAAATATCAGTTTGCAACATCAAGCAGCATAACGAGCTGTTTTTAACATCTAAAAATCAATGGAAGTGAATGAGACTGGAAGTCTGGAGCCAAAACGATTCCAGTGGTGGCGCACACTCATACGTAAGGAATACAGTCAATAGTGTAATCTCTTATACTTCGTCAGTTACTGCAGAAGTGCGAATATTTCAAATATTTAAGAAACTATATATAACTCAATGAAATAGTTAACATTAACATCTTATGACTTATTACAACAATAAAAACACATTGATCACACAAAACACTTGCATATACTGTAATGTTGCCTTGCTTTACACTGTATATTGACTGGTCATTGATCGTATTGACGTTAGAAGAAAATTAACTTCTAGTAGGGCATGTGAATATCAAAGTATATGTTGATACATGATAAAAAATATACTTAGCTACTGTCAAAATTAATAAAATATTCAGTTTGCAAAACCCTAAATCATCTTATCCTCAGGTCACTTCCAGCAAATTGACAGAAAGCGCACACATTTAGACCTTGACTTTCTTAAAGCGGCAGTACACTGTTCATTGGTTATAAAGTAAGATTATCTGTTATAAATAACATCAGCTTATAAATAACATTCATTTTCCTTCAGCTTAGTCCCTTATTTATCTGGGGTGGCCACAGTGGAATGAACCGGCAACTATTCCAGTATATGTTTTACGCAGCGGATGCCCTTCTAGACTCAATCCAGTACTGGGAAAGACCCATACACTCTCGCACTCATACACTACGGCCAATTTAGTTTATTTCAATTCACGCATGTCTTTGAACTGTGGGGGAAACCGGAGCACCCGGAGGAATCCCACGCCAGCACGGGGAGAACATGCAAACTCCACACAGAAATGCCAACTGGCCCAGCCGGGACTCAAACCAGTGACCTTCTTGCTGTGAGGTGACAATGCTAACCACTGAGCCACCGTAAATAACATCATAAGTGCTTTTTAATTTTTTGTTGCTGTTGTTTGAGATGTTGGAAGTCAATTGACATTTATCAACAAGTGTTGCTGGAATAAAACCGAGAAGAAGATGGCAAAGAGGTCAAAGATAAGATCTAGTTGATTAATTTTAATCAAATGTTCGGGTTTTACAAATATCCATCATTTTCATTTTCATTCATGTTTTAAACCAACTCTCAATCTTGGTTAGCTTGGTTTGTATGTTCCATCAAACCCTTGTGGTCACAACAACATTTGAGGTTTTTATTCCTCTAACGATTTGTCTTTTTAATGCAATATGTCAATAAAACCTCAAGAGTGATCATGTTAGCAAGCTAAACTAACAACCTTTGTCCATTTTAACCTTTGACCATGATTAGAGTTGTATTTTTGGAGGTGTTCAACATTGTTTATTCATTCATTCATTTTCCTTCGGCTTAGTCCCTTATTTATCAGGGGTCACCACAGTGGAATGAACTGCCAACTATTCCAGCATATGTTTTACGCAGCGGATGCCCTTCCAGCTGCAACCCATCACTGGGAAACACCCATGCACTCTCACACACACACACACTCATACAGTACAGCCAATTTAGTTCATCCAATTCACCTATAGAGCATATGTTTGGACTGTGGGGGAAACCGGAGCACCCGGAGGAAACCCACATCAACACGGGGAGAACATGCAAACTCCACACAGAAATGCCAACTGACCCAGCCGGGACTCGAAAGCTAACCACTGTGGGGTTTTTATGTTGTTTTTTTAGGGGGTTTTCTCCTTTAATTTGAATATGACAGTGGAGATTACAGACAGGAATGTATTGGGAGCAGAGAGAGGGGAAAGGTCAGCAAAGGACATCGAGGCAGGAATCGAACTCAGGTCACCGTGAGCACCATGGTGCTATTTGTCGGTTATTTATATAAGTGAATCTTTTTTTAGAGTTATATAAAGTTTAACTTCAGTCAGTTTGATTGATGTAATTTGAGAAGACTAGAAAAGATCATTTGATTCAACTAAAAAAAATTAAGGCAGCAATAGTTTTTTACAGTGTAAAGTAAACTGAAAGTGGTGTAATATGGCTTACTGATACAGTACTAGGCCAATGAATTATGAATTGGGCCTGGCCGGGGTAAGGTGCGGTTTACACTTGTACATATAAGTTTTATTACGGTTATGCCTGGCATCCACAAACTCCGGCATCTTCTACACTGTAAAAATTGTGAAGACCCTGTTTTATTTGCAAATACTGGTGATCTGTTTCAGTATACACTGATTGGGTTCCACACGATCGGTTAGTGTTGAGACAACATTAAGGAATTAAGTCAACTTATTAGTTTTTACAAAGTGGATTGAACATAAAACAATTAGGAAAATCAGCCAGCAATCAAGAATCCATGATTATATGGTGTCGTGACTTTGTAATCAACAAAATGTCATTATAATGTAAGTCAATGTGGCAAAAACATCCCCTAATATAACGAAAGGGTAGTCAATTTGCCCAGAATGTATTGTTGAGTTTTTGAAAACTTTCAAAGCATTTTCCCAAATTATGTGTCAAAATAAGATTTGTCACCAAAAATCATTCCATTTGCTGAAACTCAGAGAAAATTGAGCCAAATTAAGACTCAAAATCCCCCCAGAGTGGATGAAAACATCCTCAACAGCACACAAGGGGTAACAAAGAGTAACATATATACAGCTGAATGAAATTCATTTTAATTGATTCTTCTTTTTAATATTTATGTGCAGTATTTTCAGTAGGACGTTTTCATAAATGGTTCAGTATGCTATTCATAATTCTAAAGTCTAAAAGCTAAAATCCCAGTCTTTGAAAGTTAAATGGACCTTTCCCAACTGTTTTCAATGGAAATGAACTAAAGCCTGCTTGCTACGCTAAATGTTGTTAGAAAACATATAACCAGCTTGTCTCAGAAATTCATCTTTAAACAAAGATGCCAACCTAACAACACTAGTCAAATCTTTTAATGTTGACGGAATATTCAATGCAAAGAGGGGAAATGTAACTCTGTGTACAGCAATACATAAACACTTGAGTGAATTAATGTTAATAGCAGCTTAATATGATTTTCCTCATGTTTCTTTAGTGAAAATCATTGTATAAACACTCATAAAAACCCAAACTGTTGCCACCGTTCCCAAGACTTCTCAACCATCTCGCCCATACAGAAAGACAACATTGAAATAAATCCAAATAACTGTGGTTTGGTGTGTCTGTAAAATATTTTCAAGACTTTTTCTTACCAGAGAAGAGGATTATGGTCTCACCTTGAAGCTTCAAGCTGCCCTCAATTGGAATCAGTGTCTGTTAATGATGCTTTTTCAGAGTTTGGATGAAATGCATGAATACTGCGATACCGGTTAATAGCTGAATGGTTCCAGCTATACTGAATTTAGAAAAATGGGTGTGAAAAACATTGCCTCGTTCTGGTTAGTCAAATTTGTCTAAACAAATATGGCATATAAAAAGCAAGTAAATCAATTATATTCACTCTCCATTCTGCCATACAAACCTGCACACGTAAAAAGTCCATTTCATTTGCAAAGTCAAATCTGTTCAACTCTTCAATCGGTTGCAGTCCAATCGGCTGATGATCCTGATGGCTTTTATTCGTTATCCAGGAATACAGGTAAGTAAGAATATGACCATTTTTGTGTTATAATGTTCCATTTATTAGTAATATTTTAATACTGTAATATATTAACTGTAACTGATTAATATTGTGATGCGGGTAAGTGAATGTATGACCATTTTAGTGTTATAATGTTTCAGTTATAGTATGCATTTGTAATATTTTATGTTATAATTGTGAGCATACTGGACAAACATTAGTTATTCTACTCTTAAAAGAAAGATTTTGACTGTTATAAACATGCATCTTGGTGCTTTTAACAGTTTTGACTTATTTTTATGGATGCTAAAATGTTGCAATTTGGTTTGAGTTGATAATTTTCCACCTTATCACAATTTTTTGCACAAGGTGTTAAAGGAATTTGCGGTTTGATATCTTGGTATGATTGATAATGAGAGTTTGGAGCTTTTGGTTTATTCACCATAATATTGCATGTTGTGTGTATTTCCCATTGGATTCAACAGGATACAACATGGTTTTCCGGTCTCACTTTTTTTCAATTGATCACCATCTGGCTGATTATACAATGTAAGATATATTTCCACATAATTTCATTATTTTTAAAGATTGCGATTTGATTGACCTCAAGGACATTCACTGTTAAAAAAAAAAAAAAAAAAAAAAAGATGGGTTCAACACAATTCATTCGTGTTGTCGCAACACAAATTGATTATGTTAACTTAACAAATTTAAGTGGATTATTGAACATAAACCAATTAAGTTGTCCAAAAAAGTCCAAAAAAATCTCAAGAATTATGTGGTTTCAGCTCATTTTAAATAAGCAGTTTGAACAAGGAGCAAAAATCAAGTGTTCGAGGTCATATGATAATAGATTTTCCAATATAAATAAATACAATTATCTATGAATTAAATCTGCTTTCAGCTCTTTTATTAGCATCTGTAGCACCATTAAACTGTTCAGAACCGACAACAAAGTCCCTCCTGATGGCGATGAGAGAAGAAGTAATCGACTACAGCGACGCAAGGCCAGTTATAAGTCTGAAAACTCCCACCAATGTCACTGTGGACTTGACTCTGTATGGAATATTAGGAGTGGTGAGCAATCCTAAATAGACACCTGCAACTTATAATTGATAAAATGGCTTATTATACTTATTAAACCCTACTCTTTATTGTCTTTATTAGTGCAAATGCATCTATTTTCCCTTTCAGAATGAAAAATCACAGGTGCTGGAAACGTATCTGTGGGTGAGGACGGTAAGAGTGAATGCATGCAGTCCCGTTTATGCTATTTATTTTTATTTTGTTAATTTTTATTTATTTCACGTATTTATTTTTAGCGTATTTCCCAGTACTGGGTTGCGGCTGGAAGGGCATCCACTGCATAAAACATATGAATAGTTGGCGGTTCATTCTGCTGTGGCGACCTCTAATAAATAAGGGACTAAGCCGAAGGAAAATGAGGAATGAATGAATACATTTTTTGCCTAAATGTACCCAAATTAGCTCAAAGGTTAGTTTTTATTGGTCATCCTTTTGCCAGATGGCCTAGAAACCAATAAAAATAACAATTCAAATAAAAAAATAGGCAGAAAATTCTAATTTTCTGGAACTGAGATGTTTATTAAACCGTCTAGCAAAATCAAAAAAAATCTTTGCCATATACATTTTTTCATGATATTTCTTTTGTATCACATTTGATAAATCAGGCGTTTGTGCAACTTTTTGCTCATAACAATGTTCCTTTTAATTACAAAAAAATAATTTTGCCCTTACCATTTTGACAACAGAGAACATTTCAGGCAGTTTTTCTCTTAGTTTTTTTTTTTTTTTTTTACATTACATATTTTACAGTCTTTTATTATTTCACTTTGTGGTAGGCGTAATAGCAGTTTCAGTCCTTGTTCAGGCAAAGATTCACTTTACACTTACACAGAAGTTTGAAGTGATTGCTGGAGCAGTGATTTTATCTCTGTCAGGTTTCTCCATGTTGGAAAATGATCAGTTTCATCCCTTCTAACATAAAAAGGCACACTGCAGCTTGACCTTTTATAAGGTGCAATTATTGTAAAAATACCCACAATGCATTTTAAGATGGCATTTCAGTCATTAATTAGATTATTTAATCATCCAAATACTGTGTGTTTGCATTGTAGTAGGTATGATATAGATTACATTACAAAAATGTGACATTATTGTTCAGGAATAAAGCACCTTTTATACCTGTTGTATCAAATTTGATACATGCATTTTCAACACAATTTATTTGTAACATAAAGAATTAATTACTAAGTAATTATGCATTGTTTCAGTCAAGAAAACCTTTAATAAAATTAGTAACAATAGAAATTGTATTCTTACTAAAACAACTTGAAATTAGCAAATAGTTTCCGGCCAAAAAGCATGCGAGTAATTCAATGAGAGCAGCCATTTTGAAAAGGTAAAAAAAGCCCTGAAGTCATGAAAATCCACAAGAGGGCGAAATACAAGTATCAAATTATATACAACAGGTTTTCAAGCCAAAAATTAATCAGGTTGATATTATATAGGTCTTGGAAACTTGTGTATCAAATATGATACGTGCGGCTTTAAAGAACAACAGAAAACAACCACAACAACAGCAAAAATTAAAACAAGTTTCTTAATGTTGATTATTAATAAAATTATACATAAATGAATTAAATTATGCACATTCTCTAACAGATTGTTGTTTCGAATTCCACTGATGTGATGCCTCAGTTAAAGTGCATTGCTGATATGATTTTAGTTTGTTTGTTTGTTTGTTTGTTTGTTTGTTTGTTTGTTTGGTAGAGGTGGCAGATTGAAGGTCTGACCTGGGATCCTGCAGAGTGTGGAACAAAAAAGATCTCACTACCAAGAGAGAAGATTTGGTTTCCAGACATTATCATCAATGAGTTGTAAGTCGGATAAGTTGCTTCGACTAATGATGATTGGTAATAAATAAATATTATGAATAAATAATTAATTCTTTCACTATTATAACCAGTATAGCGCTTTATTTAATTATGGGCCGATTTCAATCAATTGTGAATGCGTCTGTAGTATAATGTGCGCAAACTCATAGAAAAGTCATGGTGTGATGAAATGGGCTTCTCGTCCAGTTTGTGATCCCCTTCGAGTCTTTAAAATCTCTCCGTGAGCAATCATACAGGTGCGGATACATCTGTACCTGCTCTGCTACTTGACTCTCCAGTTTATTCATGTGGCTAGTGTTGTTGTGCTGGATGTGGTTTTCCTGTCTGAAAGAAGGCAGAACTCCACTGATTGTGTAATCGACATGAACCAATGGAAGCTCAAAGGTGTTTGGGAGCCAAAACTAACTCCACCAAAATTTTGCTTTGGTGAGCTGTTTGGAATTGCTGAAACGAACTCAAAAAAACCTTCGTTTTGGCCGAACAAATTTCAGTTTGTTCTTAAATTTTTGTTTGAAGCCTTTATGTCTGTTACAAGTGATTTAGTAGTTAAAAGCAATTGTGCATTTTTATTGCTATACTGCCACCATTAGGGTCACTGGGGCGAGACTTGGTGACATTGTCAATGTGATGGGTACAACAATTCCTCAAAGGTCTAACATTTAAGAGTAAGTTCACCCAAAAACGAAAATTCTGTAATTTATTACTCACGCTCATGTTGTTCCAAACCCACAATTCCTTCATTCATCTTCAATGATCATCGCTGAAAAGAACAAACTGTTAAGTAAAATTGTTATTTTATTTTATTAGTGTGACAAAAGTATTCTTGTAGCTTAATAAAATTCAGATTGAAACGCTGAAGTCACATGGACTGTTTTGATGATGTTCTTGGTACCTTTCTGGGCTTTGAAAGTTTCAGAACCCTTGCTCAGAATCAGGGAGATTAATCAAAGATATCTCAAGGCCAGGACACAGCCATCCGACAATCAGCTGTTGGTCTGGCTGGTTGGTCTGCTATTCCTCACATCACCTTGCGCTAACGTAGAATCAACATGTAGAACGGAGTCGACCGTTGGCAAAAGAGAGCGCTCTGATTGGTTATTCAGCAACGAATCTGAAAACTGAAGTGATGTAGCAAGTAAAACAATTCAAGTCAAGATGGACCAAGTGTAGCTGTGATTTCAATGCTTTTACTCAATATTTGCAAACGATATGGATTATTAGATTATCAGACATATTTGCCCAAGCGAATCCCTTCGTGGTGAGTAACAATACTGTGATAATGGTACTGAAAGCTGTTTCGTTTATGGTTTATATGTGCCGTCTCATGTTCCAGTTTCCCTTTGCTGAATGATAAAACAGATTACTTACCCCCAGAGACACGTCCTCTCATGCAGGCGCAGAATGCACGCTCTCGCTTCAGTTGGCTGCCGTCTGTTTGGTTTGTTCACAGGCACCGTTTTGGTCCACCTTGGTGTGTCCCGGCCCTTAATTTGTGTTCCAAAGATGAACGAAGGTCTTACAAGTTTGAAACAAGATGAGGGCGAGTAATTAATGGCAGAAAATAGATTTTTGGGTGAACTATCCCTTTAATCGTCATGGGGTGGAAGCAGATTATACTAAATCATCATACGAATGATTTGCCAAAATATAAAGTATTCTTAAATGGCATGACATAGTGTTAGGATTGTTCCCCTTCTGTTTTTAACCCACCACCCTCAATCATTTTGCAGCATGGATGAAAACCGAGCACCAGACACATATTACGTCTATGTGACCTCCACTGGTCAAGTGATCGATGGACGGCCGTTTCACATTATCAGCTCCTGCAAACTGGACATCTACACCTTCCCGTTTGATTTTCAGAACTGCACATATACTTTCAACTCCTACAAACATTCTCGTGAGTAAGAAAAACTGAAAAAAGTAGGCTCCTGTTTGACTACGTGTGATTTATTGTATTTGTTGTTCTGTTTCTCCACAGGTGACGATGTTCAGTTGTTCTTCTTCAAGCCAGTGAAGGAGATCTTTAAGGAGTCTCTTGATTTAATGACAACGAAAGGAGAGTGGGAGCTCATAGACATGCTGGCTGAGAAACCTGTACACAGTTTTCTGGAAGGAGCTTGGGATAACCTCATTGTTCATGTTGGTGGCATTTTAAATATTGGGGGGAAAATCGGCAAGTGAGAATTGTTATTGGGTGGTGGGAACAGGGAAGGCGAAAAGACAAAAATGTTACCTTGAATCACGAGAAATGTATTTTGACTTGTTTACAGCTGATCAGAGAACAACATAATATGAAGGTAATAAAAGTTTTGTGGTGTTCCACCCCAGGGTCACTGATTGGTGTGTTTCCCAATTGACACTCGGCTTCAAGTCTTCCTTATTAACTTAATATGTAAATAAAAGTAATATGATAAATAAATAATTTGTTATTGACTCATTTGCATGACTTGCTGTTGACTAGCTTGCAACATGGAGATAAGAATTCTTTTCTGACAACATAAAACAACACGCATCTTGAAGACAACAGCAAACATGGCAAAATATTGTACATAATTTGAACTATTTGCTAATATTTCATTTTTAAATGGGCACATGAATAAGGGTGATTACATTCCGTAACTGCAGAAGGCAAAATCTTTTCATATTCAGTAGCCAATCACGTAATATTACAATTACGATTCAATTAAAAAAGCACTGCAGTGTTTGAGTGCTCTGTGTTTGTCTGAGGTAAATAGTCTACCGTTATTTTTGAAATGTGTATATTCCATAGAAAGTTTGCTGATTGGTCAGTTCTTGTCATGTGACTCGCAGTGTGCTTGCGGCATTCTAAAACGTTGAGATGCTTTCAACTAGGTGCGTCTGGAAAACATGCCTAGTTGAAGTCCCTAGTCTAGTCCTAGTCGCTCCGGACGTGAACCAACGCGAGGCAATAACACAATTGGGTTTCGTCGGTGCTAGTTGTTTGGCATCAGCTTGGTGTGTCCCGGCCCAAACAACAAATATTGGAGGGATAATTTAGCTATTTATTATTATTCTGGGAGACGTCCATGTCTTTTTTGCTTTTCGTTTTTTTCCATTCGCGTTACAAAATGGACATGAGAGCGTGAGAAAAGTGTCAATTGCATGTAGCTCACACTGAATGTGTAAGAGTTGTCAGTCCTGTATGTCTGTTGCTATGTACACTTGATAAATACTAATGTACAGTTCTCTTCATTGTGGTCTAGATTGTTTTGAGACGAAAAGCTACGCTGTATGTCGTGAACCTCCTGATTCCCAGCAGCTTCCTGCTCTCCTTGGATATCTTCAGTTTTTTACTGCCTCCTCAAAGCGTGGACCGCGCTTCCTTCAAAATGACCCTCATCCTGGGTTACACTGTCTTTCTGCTGCTAATGAATGACCTTCTGCCTGTCACAGGAAACAACTTACCTCTCATAAGTATGTTCTACTAACCTTCTTCTTCACTAATTTTACATCATTTCATCTTTTACCGTGCTGAAAAGACCAGAAAGTCACAATGATATGTTTACCCAGCAGGGTAATCAAATTGACATCCACACATTGAAGCCCTTTCGACCACCAAAATAACGACAGGAAACCTATCATAATATAAGAAATGTTTTATTCATCCGAAAGCTTCAATTTCAAATGACAAATTTACATTTGTAAACTACCTTGATGTCAAAACGCCATCAGATTGACACCAATATTTTATGTGTTTTTACCAATGCTATGACACATCAAATTGATTTGCATTTTTGACATCTTTTTTCTTGTCAAAGCAAAAACATCAAGGTGCTAGCTGGGTATGGCAGCAATCTACTCAATTGAAGTGTAACCATGTTTACTGCTGCTCTGCGAAAGCTCACATACAAATTCCAGTAATTTCGATAGGAATCCAGGCAAACAAGATTTTCAGTCAAGGGAAAAATGTTCATGTTGATCATGCAACTTCGTGGCGTTGACTCGACTTACAGAATCTTAATGAAAGTGATTTAATGCATCACTACAATGGGGATTACACTGGGGGTAGGGCTGAATGATAAATCGCATGCAATTTTCGTTTGCATAAAGCTGCAGTTACACTAGAGTTTGAGAATGCGAAATTCTGTTGTATGGCGCTGCGAAAAGGGGCGGGATTAAACAAGATGATTAGACATTTAAAAAAGCCAGCGATTGCTCCATATTTTAAATTTCTGTCCAGAGAGGTCATGTTTTGATCTTCGATTGGTCTCACGCACTCACGTGATGCAATTTCGCAGGTCAGAGCTTGATCTATCCAACACAGCGAACTGCGAAACTTGTCGCACGAGCTTGCGTTTCCGGTCTGACGCATTCGAGTGCGTATGAATAGAAGTCTATGGGAAGAAAAGTCCAGTGTGACTGCAGCTTTATTCTATAAAGCCGGCTCTGCAATCAGCTGTGAATCTCCAGCACCTGTTCAGTTGGAGCAGTGTTTACTAAACAAAGCCATAGTTCTCTGCCAAAGTACGCAAAATATCACATGCGATAGTCAAATCGCAAATAATCATACTGCGACATTAAAAGCTGTTTGGGTAGCTTCTCAGTGAACTACAGATTTTGACATAAATGTTGCTAATGTTAAAACCCCAAAGATAAACCCTCATAAGATAAAACCCTCATATAATTAGGTTTTTAGACAAAACTCACTTTATAGTTTCAATCGAGTCCTTAAATAAAGTCCTTCTGTGAAATGATGTGTCTTCTTACACAGAATAAATCACGCAACATATTTATATAATAGCATGCTAAGCAGTGACAAAGGCATTGCATCGTTACATACATTATTATCAGGAAAATTATTCTAAGAAGAACTCGAATAAACCATATGTTGTCATGGTCATGTGTTTATTTATCTCGTTAAATCAAATGAAATCATAAGAAATGTAATATCTTATGTTTATTCTATGCTATAAAAATTTAACATAGATTGGTATTTCTTGAGGCGACACGGTGGCTCAGTGGTTAGCACTGTCGCCTCACAGCAAGAAGGTCAATGGTTTGAGTCCCCGCTGGGTCAGTTGGCATTTCTGTGTGGAGTTTGCATGTTCTCCCCGTGTTGGCGTGGGTTTCCTCCGGGTGCTCTGGTTTCCCCCACAGTCCAAAGACATGCGCTATAGGTGAATTGATTAGACTAAATTGGCCGTAGTGTGGAGTGTGTGTGTGAATGAGTGTGTATGGATGTTTCCCAGTACTAGGTTGCAGCTGGAAGGCCATCTGCTGTGTAAAACATATGCTGGATAAGTTGGCGATTCATTCCGCTGTGGCGACGCCTGATAAATAAAGGGACTAAGCCGAAGGAAAATGAATTAAAAATGGTATTTCTTGGGTTTCTTTGGGGCATATTTGGTTGTTCTGTGCGACTCTCTCTCTCTCTCTCTCACTTGAGAGAGAGAGAGAGAGAGAGAGAGAGCCCTCTGGCCTTGGTAAATTTACTACTGATCACATCACTGTACTTTCCTCACATGATGTGCAAGACAATAACAATGTGCTAAATCAACAATGTGATTTTATGAAAATATATCGTTTAGGCCTAACTGAGGGAATCACATTTTTTTGCTGTAAAATTTAATCTAAAATTGTTAACGTGGTTGCCTCATGGGCAGTGTAGTGCAACTGCGCTTCAGGCATCCCAAGTTCAAATTCCAGCTCATGGACCTTTCTTGATCAGCTCACCAACCCACTGTCCTGTCGAATTAAGGCAAAAAAATAAATAACATAATAAAAATCCCCAAAATAATTGTTAGCGTGACCACACCTTAGGACATTTTTGGTATATCAAAGCGGTCAAAGATTGGTTGGTTAGCATTGCTCAGTTAGTATGTCATAATTTATCCATCTGTGAGCATGTATCATCACTGAATGTATTTCTAGGGAGAACTAGGTTTGCTGGAGCCAGTTGTCTATTGGGCAGTGGTTCAACATGCGACATGGTTGCACTTCAGGTTACCTGAGTTTGAGTCCTGGCTTGAAGACCTTTCCAGATCCTGACATCTTTTGACATAACCTAAACTTATTTAATTGTTACACTGCGCAATTTTTAATAATCCTTTACAGCTGTTGCTTGTCAGACAGTACAAACATGATCCACTGTAAAGTCACACTGTAAGATCTCAGTTGTCAATGTCAAACTGATCAACAATCAAGACGCGGCAAACTAGATACACACAAGAAAATTATTCTGGAGTTTGACGTCATCACGTTCAACAATCCTATTATTTATTGCTTTGACGCTCATCATATTTGAAGTCACACTGCAGGAAAGTGTTTGAAATCTTAATCAGAGGGAAAAATGTAATCATGACTTTTAAACATGTCAAACCAATGATCAAAGAGCACAGATTTTAGCCATGATTATAGGTATGTTTAAGTATTGCAAAATTTGTCTCATATGACCAAATTAAGGCCAAATAATAATAATATATGGCCAAATAATTGCACATTGTTTTATTTCTAGATCTCTCTGTTTTTTGGTGTTTTAGCTTTATTATGGCAGAACAGTATGTAGACTAGAAGCAAAGTTGAATGTAAAAAGGAGGGAACAGAATCGGGAAAGCGCCGCTAGCCAGGACTCGATCTCTGGATACTGTTGGACTTCAAAGGGTCCAGAGCATGTTCAAAAATGGGTTCGGAGTCAATCAGTCAAAATTACAAGTTTTATTTCACTTAAGCATAAAGAGAAACCAAGAGTAACGTGTATCAGCGCTGGAGAGGTTCAAAACTCTGACTATTTGCTTTTTAACATCCTTTTTATATGTTCCAGCTAGTACTTCCTATCTGACTCCATCTTACATCACTGTTGCTAGGTAGATTGCCTCTTCTGTCTGACTCCTTGCTCTTTCTTTGACTTCCGCATTCTTTCTTAACAGTTGACCTGACCCTTCAAGACAGATGTTTCTTCAGAGTGGTACACACAGCTCCTGCATCCTGTAATTGCAAAATTATCTGCACTTTCCATCACCCATACCAGATAACAGGACATGTTGTTCACAGCAGCTGCAGCACTTCTCTATAATATGATAGTTTGGCCTTCAAACAATTTCACAGTAATTAACACTTCATAGGTTGTTTGTTAGTGCCTTCTTGTGTATGGAAAACATGTAAAAGTTTTACTGAAAAACACTACAA
>CAIGQV010007757.1:1728528-1750975 GCA_903798115.1 Danio jaintianensis
TTGGCTTTCTGACGAAATCCCCATAGTGGAAGTTTCCACATAGCATTGTAGTTCCCCTCCCGCTGGGGAAAGTCAGTTCATCAAAATTGTAATGCTTTTAAAAGCGATGTAAGGGAATGGAATGGAAGTTTAACCCATTTATTACACATTTTTAAACGGTGAACAAAAAATGGAAATCATTAAAAAAAAATGTTTTCAATTATCTTTAAGAGAAATAACCACCATTTTAAGGCAAGGCACTATAATAAATACTTCCCATTAATTACACTGTTACAAGTTCCTATAAAATCTACAGCAACTTACTGGCAGCAGTTCACTAGTAACTTATTGTAAATCAATTACAGCAAAAATACTGTATTCACATTTACTGCACCATTTATCTTGCTGTATATGTATTTACAGAATTGTATGAATATATTTGCTGTAAAATATACAGTAATTTTCACAATGCCACTTTAAAATACAGTAACATACCGCATTACTGTCCTACAGTAAAATACTGTTCATATAACAGTTAAATACTGTGTCATTTACAAAACTCGTTAACAGTACATTAAAAATGGCAAAAAACTAAATTCCTGAAATGTCCCATTTTAATATCTAAATGACACCTGTTTCACACCGCACGCGTGAGCAGAGCGTGTTTTTTCGGCATCCATGTTAACAGATTAGAGCTTTCATACCGCACGCAGAAGCAGTGCGTCAGTGCGGAGCGTGAGTGCCGCTGAAGCAGCAGTGCCGCGATAAGTTTTGGAGCTGGGTCTATTTTTGCTGCTGCTCACGCTCAATTAAAGTGACAGTGCATTGATAATGACCAATTGAATGACAGTGAAAAATAGCAAGTTTACCCAATAAATGCATCGATAGTATCCACTGATTTTTATATAGTTAATCAAATTAACTTAAATGATTAAAAATGCAACAAATATTTATTTGGGTCCGAACTACAAAACCAAATTTAAAACAATTTTAGTATTAGTTTTGCTTAAGTTTCACACTAGTTTGATCATGTATAAATATTATTCTAACTATAGGCCTACATCATGCTGACAATCAAAAACAAAATGACATGATATCACAGGCGATTGTCTTCTGACATAGTGCACCTGAAAAGACATGAATGACCCTCCTCATAGAGCTTGAGAAGCATACAGTTGTTAGGATCGATATAATTTGTAAAATAAAGAGTTGCAGATTAAGGAAACAGCATGGGATTAAGTTGCCGTGGGCCTTGGTGCAGATGAAAAGAAAAAACTATATTTATATAGATAGATAGATAGATAGATAGATAGATAGGTAACTAGATAGAATAGACAGAGATAGATTAATCTGTGCTACAGCCGCTGATGGGCTGCAGACGCAGCCGGTGTGAAAGACAAACGCCTGCGCGCTGCTTCTGCTGTTCATATGCATTGCACGTACAGTGTGAAACGGGTGAGATATTATTGAATTATATTATTTAATGTAATGTGCACACATTTGCATACATTTCAAGCACAAATCATTTATTTAGGATTTTTACAAAGGGGATTTTGGGAATCTCCTTTTATCACTCCATAATTCAGAAAATACTGCAAACAGCTAGAAAAAAAAACATTATGAGAATAAAATGTTGTATATAATAAGGATAATTATGCACGCACAAATTCCTCCATAAAAACTGTACACTGAAAAAAATGGTTCATTGCAAATTTATTCATTCACTTTCTTTTCGGCTTAGTCCCTTTATTAATCTGGGGTCGCCACAGTGGAATGAACCGCCAACTTATCCAGCATATGTTTTACGCAGCGGATGCCCTTCCAGCCGCAACCCAGTACTGGGAAACCCCCATACACTCTCACATTCACACACACACTCAACACTACGGCCAATTTAGTTTATTCAATCCACCTATTGTGCATGTGTTTGGACCTGTGGGGGAAACCGGAGCACCTGGAGAAAACCCACGCTAACACGAGAACATGCAAACTCCACACAGAAATGCCAACTGGCCAGGCCGGGACTCGAACCAGCAACCTTCTTGCTGTGAGGCAACAGTGTTACCCACTGAGCCACCGTGCCGCCCATACCGTGCCGCCCTCATTGCAAATTGTAGCAAACAATTTATATAAGCTAAATTTAAACAATCAAATTAAGTTGAACATTACAATATTTGATTTGTTTGTTTAAATTCAGCCCATATAAATAGTTAACAACCACTTAATTAAAAAAATGAGTTAATCCAATGAATCATTTTCTTCAGTGTGTATACACTGTAAAAAATGCTGGGTTCCACATAAAACAATTAAGTTGTCCCCAAAAAAACTCAGAAATTGTGCCGATTCAGCTCATTTTAAACAAGTAGTTTGACCAAGCAGCACAAATCTTTTTTTGAGTGTATATAGAGAGAGAGATGCAAACAAATATGAATAAAACTGTAGTTTAGTGTCTGTAAAAGCCGATTGTGACTCATTTAGAGAAAACAGCCTTTAAAAATAATTGAAATCGGCAGACACATAAAAGTGCCATAAAAGAAACACTTAAATGTGGATCTCCACTCTGAAAATGTATTTTTGCCAGTTGTTCAAACTACTTATTTAATATGAGTAGAACCAACACAATTCTTGACGTTTTTTGGGGGGACAACCTAATTTTTTTATGTTCAATCCACTTAAATTTACAAAAACAATTCAGTTAACTTAGTTGATTTGTGTTGGGACAACATGAAGGAATTGTGTGGCATTTTTTACAGTGTTGGATGTCTTTGTATTGGATTACAAATCTCAAAAACTGACAGGTACTGACAGGTACTGTTAAATTGACAAACATATTTAGCCTTTTCCCCATTTCTCACACACTTTTCGCTCATAAACATGCATGTGTACAGCCTTGAAGCATTAAAACATTAAAAAATATTCACCTTTCCATTTTAAAGTGATTCTAACAGCTGTAACTCTTCCAGTAAAGGATGTGCGGGTCAGTCCAGCGCTGTCTTTTAAGGAGATGACAGACAACTCCAAGCTTTACCTGCAGGCCAGTGGAGAATGGGAGCTGGTGGTGATTTTGGGCGATGCAAGCATTTTGAAGTTTGGAATAGACGAATGGGACATCATCACTTTTTGGGTAAAGAAAGTACAAAAATGATTGTTAATAATAGCTTATTACACGGCTCTCTGGAGTACTTGATTCTGATTGGTCAATCGTGACATTCCAATGCATGTTAAATAAGGGATAAAGTACATCCAGGCGGTTGTTATCGCAGAATAAAGCTCAACAGGTTTATTAGCAGCTTGTGTATAAGACTGAAGGGCTATATTCTGCGAAAACAAACGCCTTTATCCCGCTTATTACATGATAGTCTCAGCCTCAGACGTCACCGCCCACAAACCTTTGGCTAAAGGTCTGATGCATACGGCACACTTTTCTGGAAACACTTCAGCAGATCCTCAGTCGTCGTCTGGTTGAGTCGAGTGTGCATCAATCTTAATCAGCACGCCTGGAAACAAGTCTGAGTGGATAAAAAAAAAGATGTTTATATTGATATATTGACGTGCTCATTAATATACGTATAACTTTCTGAGACTGTGATTGTGAGGATAACTTTGTGATGATGAACACTGGATTATTAAAAGTATGCAATACTCGCTGTCGACAAAAACGCAGGTATGCTTATACTTGCTTTTCTTCTAATGGCAGTGAAAACCAAATATTCCGTCATTATGGTCAGAAAGCTAAGAAAAAGACATCGTTCAAAACAGTAACTGTTTGTTTTATTTGTAGGTACTCACAAATATAACAAAACCCTGCTTTTAAAGAACAAATACAACTTTCACTCAGTCATCTTAGTCTGTGTGATCTTTATGTAGAAATGCGCCACCAAATTAATGAATGAATCTCAGACCAAAGTCTACATATATTGGTTGGTCAACCTGTCAGTCAAATAACATAGTGGCCAGTCCTTGACCATTCAAAGCAAACGTAATACGTAACAAAATAGACACAAACGCTGTTCTAATAGTTTATTAACTCTTTAATTGAAGGTAAAGCTGACAAACTAAAACGTCTGAATGGAGTATACACTAAACTGTGCGTTATTCAGTCACAAGATAGCGCCAAACAAATATAAACCGTGGCATGACAGACAAACATATAAATATGAATGTGGATGTATATGGATGTAAACATATTCTCTTACGGTCAATGTGATTCATAGTACCCGGGTGAGCCTGTGTTATTAGTTTCAGTGATTGTTAGCTTGGAATAACATACTGTACCTTGGAATGTCGCGACTGACCAATCAGAGTCAAGTATTCCAGACAGCAGTGTAATAAACACTAACAACTGATTAAACAAACAACATATTTGTCAAACTGTAGTGAGTTTATTGATCTGCTGTCACTCTAGTAATACGGAGTTATGGGCGGAGTAATACACAAGAGTGAAGAGCCTGTACGAGTGCTGTTATTGCAGAATATTGCACAGCTATTAGCCAATCAGATTCGAGAACCAAACAGAACTGTTGTATAAATAAATAAATATATATATATATAATGACGTAATTAATTACTTTTTTGAAGCAACTTACCCAACACTGGCCAAAATACAGTAAACCTTTGTCCCGTAAATGTCCCCTCAAATCAAACTGTGACCCTGTTCTGATTATATAATGAGAGAATGTTTTAATTGCTGTAATACTTTTTAAATGCATTCTAATACATGCATGATATTAAAACAAACATACAGGCCTCTAAGCGAATTATAAATTAGTCCCTATCAGTAGCTCAAATACTGTAGTACAACAGCCGGGAACTACAAAAGTGGGTGGATTTGATTCTCAGGGAAAGCAGGAAATGAGTAATAACAGTTCCTTCAATGTCAATTGCTTTAAATCTGTAAAAGCATCGCCTTTTCCATCCTGCAGGTGGTGATAAAGCGGCGGCCGATCCTGTATGTGGTGAACCTGATAATCCCCAGCGCCTTCCTCATGATCATTGATATCCTCTCCTTCTACCTGCCGCCTCACAGCGTGGACCGATCCTCCTTCAAAATGACCCTCATTCTGGGATATACAGTGTTTCTCCTCATCATGAACGACCTGCTTCCCAGCACTGCTAACGGGACACCTTTAATAGGTTGGTTCCTACGGCCAATGCACTAGAATATTTTGATAATGTAATTTCTAACTGATCAAATAGTTCATTCTTTGATGTATCTACTTATAAAAACAATTGTTAGAATTGGAATCAGGTTGTTGCGACCTCTAGTAGATGTTTTGCATCTTACAAAAAATTAAGAAACAAAACTAACTGCTTCTGGGCCAAATAAATAGTGCAAAAATAATAGATTTGATATAATAGATATAATTGAATAATAGATTCAATAAAAAAAAATTGATTATCGGTTGATCTCTGCTCATAAACATGTGATGATGTGCCCAATACTGATTATTTACAGATTTATCTGCTAAGATAACCGATATACAAAACTGAAACATTTATCAGTGGATCGAATGTTTCTAAACTGATATCCAATTATCAAAAAAATGATTCAATACGAGAAAAATAATGCAGTGTTATGTAACCAATATCGATTATCTGCAGTTTTATGTGCCCCCGTAAATACAGTATGCAGAACTGAAATATTTATCGGTTGATCTGATAGTACAAACCTGATATCAAATTAATAATTATTTATTAATGATCCCTTAATAGTTTGTATGGAAAGTGAACCACATATCTGTGGATCCAATAATTTAAAACCGATATCCAGTCATTTAAAGATGCTTAACTATTAGAAAAATATCGGTAAATACAATTATTGATTGATCTTGACAAGTGAGCATGTGGTTATGAAACCAATACAGATTAATTGCTGGTTGCCTGATAAATTATGTGCAAAACTGAACCATTTATCGGTTTATCAAACCGATATCCAATTGTGTAAAAAAATTATTTTAAATTAAGAAAAATATGATAAAACCGACGACTGTTTGACCTCTTCTAGTAAGGATTTTATTTTGTAATCAATACTGATAAAGTGTGCAAAATTGAACCATTTATCAGTTGATCTGGTATAACAAAATCAACGTCCATCTATGTGAAAAAAAAACCTAAAAACTTTCGTATCAGAAAAATAACAACCGATTATCGGTTGATCCTTTAGTAGTGAGCAAGGGATTATGCAACCAGTTATAAAATATTTGCAGGTTTAAGTGCAAAAACAAACTGTACGTGACACTGAACCATTTATCAGATGATCTGGTATAATAAAATCAACATCCATGTATGTAAAAATAGCGATAAAAACCAAATATCAGTTGATCCTTTAATAGTGAGCATGTGTTTATGCAACCAATTACAAAATATTTGCAGGTTTACATGCGAAAAACAAACTATACGTGACACCAAACCATTTATCAGATGATCTGATATGATAAACCAATATCTAATTAATAAAGAAAAATGCATAAATAACCAATTATCGGTTGATCTCTACAACTGAACATGCACTCAAAAAATAACGTTTGCTGCTTGTTCAAACTACTTATTTAAAATGAGCTGAAACAACATTATTCTTAACATTTTTTGGGGGACAACTTAATTGTTTTACTTTCAATCCACTTAAATTTGTAAAAATGATTAAGTTGACTTAATCGATTTGTGTTGGGACAACATGAAGGAACCCAGCATTGTTTAGTGTGATTTTTGTAACCAATCCAGATTTTTTGCCCTAGTTTATGTGCCCCAAATAACCTTTAAGCAAAACTCAATCTAAAATGACACTGTATTATACGAATAATATTTTGTTTTATTTCTTCAGGCATCTATTTCTCTGTGTGCTTGGCACTCATGGTCTTGAGTCTACTGGAGACGGTACTGATTACCTGCGTTCTCCACCACAATTCCATGAAGTACAGGCCCGTGCCGCACTGGGTACAAGTTCTGGTCATACGCTTCATCGCTCGACTCATTTGCTACAGTTTCCCCGAAGATCCTTTGGCCAAATTTGAAGAGAAACAAGAAACCAATCCATGGGTCGCTCAGTCTACAGAATCAACATCCGGTCAACAGATAACCACTAACGGTGAGAAGCAAAATTTCATAGTGCACCAATAAAAGAAACCGATACCAAAGTCCCTTTAAGGCAAGTCATTTCACTCGGCGGCCATCTTTGAAATGCCTCTCAGGCAGTATATGCTCGGGCATTCTGTTTGAATGGGGAAACATTGAACTCTCCAAAATTGCTTGCCAAGCTTACAATTAAATTTCTTATTAGGAATCACCAATAAAATTAAACAAGAACTGTCTCTTAAGTTTCATTTCTAAACATTCGACTCACAACAAAATCTGCAGTTTGTCCGAGCTTTTTTCCCGAAGAATTATCAGTCTAATATCGATCGATGATAGGCTCCTGTACTAGTAGGCGGGCCTTCATTCCAAACTATACGAGTGACACATGTCTTCTGTGTTCTAGAGTCTTTGCCGATACTAATTTTCAGATGTCTTTTATATTTTGTTTTGTTTTTTGATGTCCACTAGCGTCTGGAACCATGACACTGGACGTACCTGAGCTCAGGCAGATTAGTCAGGATCTTAAACAGATGAGCTCTTATTTGTCTATTCTACGAAAGGAAGATCATCTACAGAACCAGTGGTGCCACGTGGGATACATCTTGGACTTCCTTCTCTTCCGCATTTACTTGCTGATAATCACAGGTTATGCGCTTGTAATCATATGCATGTGGTGCATTTGGATGAACCAGTAGGAAGAGTCCAGGCTAGAGTTAAAAATATAAATGTTCATTACAGATTTTTGGTTGTATTCTCCATTCATTGGGGATAAAGTTATAAGGAATAGAAACTAACATTGTTTGTTTTTTAAAAACCTATATAGATTATTTTCATGCTATTGCAAAATATCAAATAATAGATTCAGTATAAGGGATAAAACGCTTTTCTGTTGATCTATACTAGTTAGCAAGTTTATGTGGCCGATAAGCAATATTAAAAAAATCTGAAACATTTACTGTCATGGAACCGATATTACAAAACTGAAAAAAGGTTATAGAAAAATGCTGAAATATCAATAAAATCGTACACAGTAAATGTATTATTGATTAAATTGTTTATTTGTTTTCAGTTTAAACATGAAATGTAACAAATAGATTTGCATCTGTGACCGATAACCCAGTGGTCCTCAACCACCTCGCGAACTGCCAAGGAATGGATCCGCAACCCATTTGTCAACAAATCAGGTGAATCCAGCATGTCTGTGCAAGAAGATCAACTGCTGGAGATCGCAAATGATGGCGGCCTTTTAGGGGCCGTTAACATATCGCCTCTTTTCTAAAGTTCGCGCAAGTTAGTTATTTCCAATGGAGGTGCGCGGCTTGCACGCTCGAGTGGCGTGACGCGCTCACACCTTCCAGACACACCCAGTTGAATGAATGCCGTGAGCGCACCACGAGTCACGTGACAAGAACTGACCGATCAGCTTCATACTTTGTATGGAATACACAGTAGATCGTTAGATTAATTATCTCAGACAAACACAGAAAACCCAAACACAGTAGTGCTTAGTAATTTTCTCCATAAATAAAACTTGTATCCGAGTGACAGCAATGTTTTTTCAGCTTGTCATCCTCTGAGAAAATGGTTGATGGTCGCTTAGCAACATACGAACCAACCCCTTTCAACAAATTAGTGCACATAATGCGAAGCTTAAAAAACAAATCATTATCTAGATATCAGAAAAATATTAATATTAACAGTAAAACCAATTGTCGGTATCTATATTAGTGAGAATAATGCAGAGCATAAACAAATTATGAAAAACAAAACTGATCATTATAAGTGCATCCGATATTACAGAACTTAAATATCGGAAAAATATTAACGTTAATAGTAAAACCAATTAACAGTATCTCAATTTGTGCGCATAATGAAAAGCTTAAAAAACAAATCATTATCAGTTGATCGGATATTACAGAACTGAAATATCAGACAAATATTAATATTAGGAGGACAACCGACTATCACTATCTATATTAGTAAAATGCAGAGCATAAACAAATCATTAAAAACCAATTCATTATCAGTGGATCCGATATTACAGAACTTAAATATTAGAAAAATATTAACATTAATATTTAAACTGATTATCGGTATCTATATTAGTCAAATGCAGAATTGGGTATAACGCGTTACCGTATTCTAATTACATTTTTGGGGAACGCAGTAATGTAACCGATTACATTTTAAATTTGTGTAATTTGATTACAGTTACTAGTCAATGTTATTGTGTTACTTGTTTTACATATATAGTTCTTAGAAGAAAAAACCGCTTCTCTTAAATCACGTTTTCTGCTGCAATGTCAGTTAATGAGCATGCGCTTTTAAATTGCTGGAGAACGAGACCTGAAATGGCTGCTGTCGAGAGTGGTTCCTTCTTCAAGTGGAAATACAGACATTACTTTGATTTCATTGATTCCATGTCTTCTTTTGTGTTAAAAAAGACCAACAGGTTTGGAACAAGTGAATGATGAGAGAATTTTAAGTTTTGGGTGAACTCTTTAAGCCTTTTGAATGTGTCAAGCTGCTGTGATCAACCCATTGTAATGTTTTTCAGTGAATATTAAATTACTGAAAGAGCTGCCGATTATTTTGTATTTTTATAGGTATATTTTATATGTTTTAAAAGTAACTTCAAAGTAAAGTAATTAGTAATCTGATTACTTTTTACATGAAGTAATTATTAATGTAATCAGATTACAATTTTCCAGTAGTAGTCAGTAATTTTTAAAGTAACTTACCCAACACTGATGCAGAGCATAAACAAATCATTAAAAACCAAATCATTATCAGATGATCCGATATTACCAAACTTAAATATCAGAAAAATATTAACATTAATAGTAAACCTGATTATCAGCATCTTAATTAATGCTCATAATGCAAACTTTAAAAAACTAATTATGAAAAAAAAACCCTCATTAGTAGATCTGATATTACTGAACTTAATTTTATTTATTTATTTATTTATTTATTTATTTATATATTTATTTATTTATGTATGTTTTAATGCCATAACAGCAGCACTGGCTATATTCATGGCAAAACCTATACTAAATATACAACATATACAGTGAGTGAAAGTTCAAAATGACCACTACCGCCGCGTGTGACGCCGCCACGGGACAAAGGGATTATTAAAATATTTTTAGGTGTAACAGCAGTTTGTGACAATGCCGCTAGGGGCACAAAGGGACGGGATGTGAACGAACAGAAAACATGCAATCGTATCGGTTTCTCAATAAACATTCATTTAACAAAAAAACATACAAATAACACCACTGAAAAAGTCCTGAATAAAAACGTTCTCCACTATCATTTAAAAATAGTATGCTTTATCATCAAAATATTCGTACACAAGTCACAAATAGGTTTTTCTTCCCCTTTTATTAAAATATGAGTGTGTAAGTCTTGAGTACAGAACTAAATAATAAAAATATTAATAGTAAAACCGATTATCGGTATCTCAATTAGTGCACATAATGCAGATTTCTGAGTGTAAAACAAATCAACAAAGACTCAAAAACAGTCTAAACTTCTTTAATAATTAGTTACATATATAACAATAAGAATTTTTTTATGTACATTGTCTCAAATAGTGCATCAGAAGCCCCTGAATAAAAATGGCAATTCAGTAATTTTACAACAGTAAGCTCAAGCGGACAACGTCGTCAGCAGCAGGATCAAATAAAAAGTTATAAACTTCATATAATATTTCATAAGCAAACACACAAAAGCAAGTTTCTACATTCATTCGATCTTCATATACTTAAGGTCAGTGCATTTCAAGTCATTTTATGCTTGAGGCAAAGTAGCACAAGATTGTTATTGCTTCAGAAATACTCGCAGCAGCAAACAAACGGGCTCTTGAATATAGATTTTCTCTTTTTTGCTCACACTTGGGTCCAGTATGATGTAGTGAATTATAATACAACTTACTAATAAACTCTTAATCAAATAACACTTTGGTACATGTCTTTTTTTTGCACAAGTAGCTTCATTGGACCGCTTTTTAAGACTTAGTTTCGATTTTGGACTGAATGCCAGATGTTGGAATGATGCTCCTGGCTCAATCAAACATTAATACAGTCTTCGTTCAAAGAAATACAAATAAAAATCAATCATTAGTGCAAATAAAAAACAATAAGACATGACTTGTCCAATGAAGAACAGGGAAACACAAACAAAGTGCCATTTTTGGTAGGTGCAACATGTTAAAGCAAAAACACCTTTAATTGTATTAATAAAGACAAGCATCGGGCCTCGTTCGTGAAAAATGAGCAGAATTTATCTCGATTTAATAGTTTGAATTGTTTTTGAATCGCTATCATGCAAGTTAACGAAGTAAATTATTCATTAAGCTTGGAAGGAAGTATTTTTAATTAACAAGCAAAACAAATCTGGTTCGGTACCTTACAAAAATAAACTTTAAGAATAGTTTTAACAATCAATAGTTTACAATCAATAGTTAATAGTTTTGACAATCAATGAAAACAATTTCTAAACATACCGTAACCAAAATACCTTCCAAAAAACATGAGTATTGTGCAAAATTGTGCATAAAATGTTATGGTTAAATTGCGCAAGAGTCGACGTAGAGACTAGAAAAACAACTTTCAGGTTGAAACAATTATGAAACCAAACGTTTTTATGTTTTACGAATGAGCAGAGCAAGAAATAATGACCAGAAATATAATTCATATAAATATAATTCGTAAAAGGTTAATATATAATATTCATTTTTTTTTTCTTACAATTTTGTACACAACTTTTGTACATTTTCTCATCCATAAACAACGTATCGTTTTCGCTCCTTGTACTAAAATATTGATATTAATTAATTTTTACATACAATTTTGCACTCATTCATAAATGTGTAATAGATATATAAATAAATTCTGTTACTAAGTTAATTAAAATTATTATGTTTTATGCACAATTTTGCTCAGAAATTCATGTTATTCATTTGTATAACTGGAATAAATCATTTCTATTACGAAAATTTGCTCGTTACTACATTTTCAGTTTGTTTGTTTGTTTATAAACCCTTGGAGACATCTGACATGTTGATTACAAAACAAACAATCTCTGACATCATTTGGTTTTACAAACAACCAGCGTTTTTCTTTATATATATATATTGTTTTCAAATCTAAAATTGTTTTATGAATGAGAAAACGACTTAGTAAGAACTTTATAAAGAAAATTTGTGTGTCAAACATTAAGTTTACTTGATCGAGGTCGTAGGGACTAGAAAAACAACTTTCAGGTCGAAAACTTTACGAAACCATACTGTTTTATGAATGAGCAGAACGAGAAATAATGACCAGAAATATAATTCACTCATTTGTAAAAGTGTAATATATAATATTCATTACTAAATTTATTGCAAAATTGTTTCATTTGAATAGTTTCTCACAATTTTGTATGCAACTTTACATTTTCTCGTCCATAAACAATGTATCATTTTCACTCCTTGTACTAAAATATTGATATGAACGTTTTTACACACAATTGATCACACAAATTCAATTTTCTCATTCATAAAGGTGTAACATATATATATATATATATATACATTCCATTACTAAGGAAATTAAAATTAATACAAATGTTTTATGCTCAATTTTGCTAAGAAATTCTTATTACTCATTTGTAAACTGGAGTATATCATTTTTTTATTACTAAATTTGTTCGTTACTACATTTTCCGTTTGTTTGTTTATAAACACTTGGAGACGTCTAACATGTTAATTTCAACACAAACAATCTCTGACATGTTTTGGTTTTACAAACAACCAGCGTTTTTTTATACATATGTTAATTGCTTTCGAAAGTACAATTGTTTTACGAATGAGTAAACTGAATGAGAACGGTTTAGTAAGAAATTTATAAGAGAAAATTTGTCTGTCAAATGTTGTTTACTTGATCGGGGTCGTAGGGACTAGAAAAACAACTTTCAGGTTGAAAACTTTACAAAACCAAACGGATTTATGTTTTACGAATGAGCAGAACGAGAAATAATTGCCAGAAATATAATTCACTCATTCGTAAAAGAGTAATATATAATACTAATTACTAAATTTATTGCGAAGTTGTTTTATTTGAACAGTTTCTCACAATTTTTTATGCAACTTTACATTTTCTCGTCCATACACTTCTAAACTAAAATTGTTTTACGTTTATTTATGTTTACTTGATCGAGGTCCATTGTTGCATTCATCTGAATATTTTTCTATTAATTCTTAACAATAGAGAAATCCATTCTGCTCACATTTCACAAATGATGCTTGTAGTTTTCGTTGTTTTGTTCTTCAACACAGTATATGCTTGAACACCGCACTTCTAGAAACCTGTCTGGAAACAATGAGTTCAGCTGCCTTTCTCCATCTCTTTCTCCATTACAAGAGGCACAAAACAGCTTAAACCAATAAATACGAACGGACAGACAAAAAAAGAACACATAAAAGCTGGCGACGCAAGACTGTTGATTAAAACAAATCAGACTTCGAAGGACGGAGGCAAAAAACATGGAGAACGGTAAAAAGACATACAAGTTTGTTATTATTATCTGAAGGCACCGATCTTTAAAAACAAACTTTAGTGTTTGCAGATAAACTCTTTAGTCAGCAGGACTTTTGGAGCAGCTTATTTGGGACGGGGGTGAACTGGAGTCTTACTAGAGTCATCTGCTACGTCCCGCAGGCCTCGTCCTCCTGCTCCTCCATGTTCCTGCGGGCCATACGCTCCCTGCGCTCCGCCAGACGGAGACACCGAGGACACTGCGTTCCTGTTTTAAAGCAGCTCTTATGATAGCAGGCATGACAGTCTGGAGAGACAACAACAACAAGGCAAAATGAGATAAAGTTAGCCACGCAGAAAAGTTCAAACATTCATACAGTGCAAAAATTTATTTTCTTACTTAAGAGTTTTTGTCTTGCTTCTAACATAAAAAAAAAAAATCTTAAATCAATAAGCATATTCTAGATATTGTCTTGACTTCAGAAATAAAGAGATTTTCCTTGAAACAAGCAAACTCTAGTGAATATGCACAATATACTGACACTGAGGAGTAGAAACTGTGGAATAAAGTTATTTTGGTTTTATGTGCACACACAAGTCTGTACGAAGGCATACAGTCAGTTTTGAGGATGTCTTTTCGGTATTTTTCTGGACTTTAAACAAGTCGGGACCATTGCGGCCTATGGAGGATGAGGGAGCTCTCAGATTTCATCTAAAACATCTTAATTTGCATTTCAAAGATGAACATAATTTAAAACAATTTTCATTTTTGGGTGAACTGACCCTTTGAAATGATTGCAATAAATCCACAATTAAAATAAAAAGTGTAAGAAATAAAAAAAAAAAAAGCATTAATAATAGGGGTGTAACAAATTACGGTTGATTCGTACGGATCACAACCCACTGTTCGGAACACACGTGACCCGCGGATTAATACTTTTTTTTTTTTTTTACTTGTAGATTAATCCTAAATTTGTAACGATCGCCTCTCACGTCATTCAAATCACATGTATGAAAGCATTTAGGCTTTCCTGTAAAATATAAAGATGACAGAAGAAGTTGTGGTGGGTTATTCGGGATGTGGTGGGTTTCTTAGGTTATTAAAGGTGCTTTCTGTCACTACTTGTTTAGCCTGCGTTAATGCATTCAGTGTAAGCTGCACGATTAATCATTAAAAGATCGGGATCTCAACACCCACGCAACATAAATTATGGTGATTTGCATAGGTTTATTAATCCTAAGAGATTAAGTCTTTTAGTCTTTTGTCAAAGTCTTTTGAGTTAATTATGAAGTTACAGACAGTCAAATAACACAGAAGTACTGGAATAACAGTTTATAGTTCAGATAAAACCACTGATGTTTATGGTAAAGATTAAAATCACCGTCATTTAACGATGCTCAAAAATGAAAGTTGTAGGCAGCAATTACATTATTTAACCAATAGGAGGCGACAACCAGCCATCAAAAATATGCCACTGAATAATTCTTCAAAAATGATCCATCTAGCAACGAAACATGAAGTTTTATGAGTGAATAACTGAATCATTTATTGAAAATGAGACTATAAATAAATATTGGTTGTACAAATTATAAATGTTAGAATTATACATTTAGCGTTATCAGCAGCAGTAGTAGTAACGGTGAATTTCACAGTATTGAATATTTTACAATTTCTTTTTATTCAGCTGATTACTTCTTCATTGTATTTTTAATAAAATTACATGTTCTAAGTGCTGTTTGTTAAAACCAAACGTTTCTTGCAGTACTGTTTTTGTAATAAATGGAAAACAAATTACATTTGTCTGCTCCATTTTTGGCTGTAAGATGATCCGATGCGTGACTAAAAAACCATAATGTGATCTGAACCAACCATGAGATTTGTGATCCGTTACACCACTAATAAATAAGGCATGATTGCATAAATAAAAAGGCACACAAATACATAAAAGCACAAATATGTGCAGGATGAACAGACACCCTGAAGGAAACATTCAAGTTTAGCTTAATAAATGGACAAAGGCATAAATAAACGATCCTCTAAAAATGCACTGAATATGTATGTCTATATAAGGAGCTGTTCACATATCGTATCTAAAACCATGTGGAAAAAGGTGCATCACTTCCTTCACCATCTGTCATTGCTAAGCAACCATTAGTTAGTTATCTATTTGGATTCAGCTCAGGTGACTGGCTGGTCATTATAGCAGCTTTATTTTATTTTCTGAAAGCATTTGAGAGTTTCCTTGGCTGTGTTTTGGATCATTGTCTTGCTGAAATGTCCACTCTGGTTTCATCTTCATCATCCTGCTAATGTAGATGTTGGACTGAAGCAGCTAATATTCATTTACACTGAGGAAGGGCAGAGGGTTGCTGAAGAACTACTGAGAGATTTCAGCTGCTGTCTGGGTTTTCACTGCCTTTCTACACCTCCCTTTCTTCATGTGTTCAATACTTTTTCCCTGTGTCATTTTTTATTTTATTACACAAAACTTCATTTGTAATCTAATAATTTTTGTTTTCTTTCCATGTATGGATTACTTTGGCTGTTACTGACATCCGGTGAAAATTGAGTCAACAGCACCTTTAGAAATATGTTTTCTGAGAAAAATGGTGACATTTATTTATTTTTTATCCGCTGTATATCGATATTATTTATCTTGTATTTACAGAGTTATTATATTCTGTCTGACCAAAGATGAACCAAATAAAGCAACAACAATAAAAAGTGTAACTACACATATGCACAAATAAATTAAATACACAAGGATATGCAAGGCTGCATAAATATAAACCAAACGTATAAATAAAAATACATGACTGCATAAACACATGCATGGTTAAAAATAAAAAAGGATGAATGCACAAATAAATGGATAAATACATTATGAATAAATGCATCTATTTCCCAGTGATGGGTTGCAGCTGGAAGGGCATCCGCTGCGTAAAAAAACATATGCTGGATAAGTTGGCGGTTCATTCCACTGTGGCGACCCCAGATTAATAAAGGGACTAAGCCGAAAATAAAATGAATGAATAAATGCATCTAATAAACAATGAAGAAGAAAACTCTTCATAAATAGAATACATTATGAAAGGTTAAAGGGCACAAGGAATCGCGCTGACCTTCACAGCGCAGGCACTTGCTGAGCTCGTAGGGGAAGATGATGTTCTTGTCGTTTCCACAGAACTCACAGATGAAGCCTTTGGCCTGACAGAGCTGTGGAGAGGAGCACAAATGAACGCACCGCCTGATGATATCAGGGTGTTTGTGTGTGACGCTGCGAGTCTCACCATGCAGTGTGTGACGTGTGTGGAGCCGAGGCGCAGCAGGTGTCGCAGCAGTGGAGTCAAACTGCCGCTGCGAACCGCATTCAGGTCACTGAGAGAGAAGAGCTGCAGGTCTTCAGTCAGGTGACCCAGGAGGAGAGAGTCGAACTCATCCAAGACACTGCCAACACACACACAATAGTTATAGGTTAATTATTTATGCATTTATTTATGTGTGCATCCATGTATTTATTTATGCATGAATGCATACATTTACTCACAAAAGCATTGATTAATTTAGGCATGCATGCATTTATTTGTGTATGTGTCCATGAATGTATTTATGCAGTATTTATTAATATGTGCATGCATTTATTTATGTATGCATGCATTTATTAGGTATTTATGCATGTACTGATTCATTTATTTATGCATTTGTCCATTTGTTTCATCCTGGCTGAAGCAGAAAGACACTCACTCTTTAGCCAGACGACACGTCTTCAAGAGGTTCTTCATCAGGTGTAACTGCTCTCTGAGAGCCTGAAACACAAGGATGTTAAGATTTACAAATAAACAGAAATTCTATTACATTTAAACAAACATATTATAAAAATTGCTTGTGTGTATGTGTATGTGTATATATATATATATATATATATATATATATATATATAGTTTTTCATTTTAACCTTTAATGTCACTTTTGATCAACATAATTGCATTCTTGGTAAATAAACTGTCCCTGAAGTGTACTGATTAACTGACAACACTAAGTAAATACTGAAGCCTAGTTTTATAAAAGGAAAAATACATAAATAAATAAATTAATCTCACACATAAATAATTGCATAAATACATAAAAATATATTCAAGTGTGTCTGTTTATATAACTAAGCATTAAAATGCATAAAAACATGTACATGGGTGACAAAGCATAAACACATAAATGCACAAAGAAGACAGTTATTGATCATTTTATATTATCAATAACTGTTTAACAAACTTGAAAACTTTAAATATTTCAAATAATTACACTAACCAAGTCAGTGTGCCATTATATACATCTCATACTACATTATTTATATAACATAATTTCTCATAATAATAATAATAATAATAATTATTATTATTATTATTATTATTATTACTACTACATTTAAATATTCATTATTTTTAGGCATATTATTATTATTTTTTCATTATGTATTAGTAGTAGTAGTAACAATAATAATAATAATATTGAATATATATCCATAATATTTATATTATTTATTCTTCATTTTGACCAAAATGCATTCAAAAATGATCTAATAAAATGTCATTTGTCCGTGCCAATAGCCTAGTGGTCAGTATGGCGACATATGACGTCCTTAAGTTCGAGTCCCGAATCACGGCCCTATCTCTCCAACTTCACTTCCTGCCAATATCTACTGTCCTTTCATAATAAAGGCAAAAATGGGCATAAACACGTAAAAGCATAATGAAGACTTTTTTATATTATCAATAATTGTTTAGCAAACTTAAAAACATAAAAAATATAATTATATTAACTAATAATTAATAATTAAATATAACTAAGTCAGTGTGCCACTTCTTACATCTCATACTACATTACTTATATATTAAATAACAATTATTAATAATAATAATAATAATAATAATAAAATTATTGTTATTATAACAACATTTAAATATTTATTATTTTATATATATTATTTATGATTTTCATTATGTATTAGTAATAATAATAATAATAATATTGCACATATATCCATAATATTTATATTATTTATTATTTTATGATCTGAAAAAATGTGGGGTGTCGGCGCCCATAGCTTAGTGGTCAGTATGGTGACATATAACGTAACTGCACTGTGGGCATCCCAAGTCCGAGTCCTGATTCATCTCCAACTTCACTTCCTGTCAACATCTATTGTAATATCATAATAAAATAAAAAAAAGTAAAAATTAATTAAATAGAAAAATTGTGACTTACGCGCACTGTGTCGAGGGCCTTGACCTTCTTGTAGAGCGCGCTGTTGATGTCGCTGAGGTTGAACAGTGGGTCTCCGGAGATCTTGGCCAGCAGGTCTCTGGAGAAGTTGCTGACGTAGCTCTTGCTGAAGTCCCACTTGCGGATGATCTTGGCCGGGATCACAGACTGAGCGTTTTCGTGACAGCACTGGCAGAAGTAGCGGCCCAGATACTCACAGTAGCGCAGACGCTTCATGTAGTCTAAACACACACAGAGTCAGTTTCATCATGGCCGATTTAAAAATATATATATATATATATATAGTGCTGGACGATTAAATCGAAGGTCATTTTCATTGTCATTAAAGCCGGTTCTAGTCAAATTTCCAACATGTGTTTTAAGATGGTGCAGCATTTACTACAGTCGTAGTTCTAAACTGATTGAAGCCCATTTAATTGGATGATTATAAACTGTGGATAATCATAATGGATTAATGTTTGCGTAGCTTCTCAGTGAACTACGGCTCTGTGTAGTAAATGCTGCTACATCTGAAAGCAAGTGTTTATATAACGTGTTTTTAATTCCAATCTCACTTTAAAACTTCAGTCGAGGGTCTGAAATAAATCCTTCAGTGAGATGACTTAGTAGTCGTGTGATTATTAGTCGTGCTGAATCAGTAGCTATGTTTCCATCCAAAAATGCGAATTAACTTAATGCGCAAAACTGGAATATCGCATAAAAGATGTGCGAATAAAGCAGCGTTTCCATCCAACGAGTCAAAGAGAACAAAATGGTCACTTCCTGTTTAATTGGCACCAAATATCAACAGTAAAAACGTAATTTGCTGAGGTAGGAGAAGCTGCGTGAATCTTTTCTTCATTTAATAAATGACTTGCGCTTCAGAAGGCAATGCTGACATGCAGTGAACGCGTGGTGGCTTTTGAAGGCGTGAGACACGGAGCACAGACGCTCTTAACAATTCTGGAGGTCATTAATAATATAATAACACTAATACTGAAATGGTTATGGCATTTTAGAATGACCAAAACAACATTTCAGATGTTTTACAATGTGATCAGCCTGCTGGTTTGTCCATTTACAAACATTTTTATCAGCACATGATCTCTTATAACCAAATCACATGACCTTTTTTAATGCGCATACTGGAATTTGTTCGGTAAAAGTGTTTCCATCGTACTTTATGCGCATCTTTTCTTATCGAATAAAAAGTTTATCCTACTCAGTTATGCGCATACATTTTTTATGCGCATTTTCAAAATTTATGCGCATCTTAGCGTTTCCATCAACCGATTTTTTATGCGCATATCCAAAATGCGCATAAAAATAGGTGGATGGAAACGTAGCTAATGACAGCAGTGTGATCTTCTGTTTATGATGAAACTATGTGGATTTCCTGGCTTTTGTCTTTATGGGTGTATAAGGTTTTAACACAAGAGCGCCCTCTGATCTTCGGAGAAGATTTACTACTGATCACACAACCATGCTTCCCTGACAAGATGTGAATGACAAATCCCAGCTTTGCTTAATCACATTTTCGATTAATCAAAATTCTGTCTAAATTAATTGATTCTGGGCAAGTTGAGACCACATTTCTAAACGCTTCTCCTCTAATACTCTGTTCACACCAGACACGGCACACGCGAATAAAACATGCTATTCGCGTGTAAATACATGCATGAACAAGTTTACTCGCTTCATTCGCACATCAAATTCACTTCACAATAGATGCGGATTTGCGTCATGGGCGGGGCTTCTGTCCGCCTAGTGACTCTAGCTTCGTTGCTAAATGGCTAACATGGATTTTATTGAGAGAATAGCAGTGTTTATGTGCTTTAGGAATGCTGAAAAACAGCATATATTCGTTCGGCGCCGTGTCTGAGTCCCCTAGATCTTTTCAGAGGTGCACCCAGCTCTGTGAGTTCAGCAACTCCTCCAGTGCTTCCGAATGAGCCAAACCCAGTTTGATGAACTGTTATTGGTGTCGGCAAGAGGATTTCCACTCGGGACACCAACAACAGGCACTACCTCATAATCACGCCCCTACAATAGAAAGCTCCTGGTTGGTTAACGTGGCACAAATGTCCGCTGAAGTTCAGATTTTCCAACTCAAGCGATTAGCGCGTTTAGGGCGTCAAATGCGCAAAACTCTCAACTCGTGCCGCTTCATTTGCGAGAATCGCGTCATTCGCGTTGCCCTTATTCGCGCGACTCGTGCCACAGGATGTCTATTTGCGTCTTTGCATTGACTTAACATGTAAATCACTCGCACTTGATGCTTCATCCGAGTCTGGTGTGAACGGACCATAAGAGCTTTCAAGCTAGAAGGACCAAACTCAGCTCAGAGTTTCAGGATGACCTAAAGTCATTTGCTATATCTTTTTAAACTGATCAGAAGTACTGTCTTTGTAAAACCTTCATTCATTCATTCATTTTCCTTCGGCTTAGTCCCTTATTTATCAGAGCGAAATGAACCGACAACTATTCCAGCATATGTTAAACGCAGCGGATGCCCTTCCAGCCACAACCCAGCACTGGGAAACACCCATACACTCTCACATTCACACACACACTCATACACTACGGACAATTTAGTTCATCCAATTCACCTAAAGCGCATGTATTTGGACTGTGGGGGAAACCGGAGCAGCCGGAGGAAACCCACGCCAACACGGGGAGAACATGCAAACTCGACACAGAAATGCCAAATGACCCAGCTGGGACTCGATCCAGCAACCATTTTGCTGTGAGGCGACAGTGCTAACCACTGAGCCACCGTGCCGCTGCATCTTTGTAAAATAATCAATAAAAAATATCTACATTCGCATAGACATTCATTGACAAATTTAGCATACATAGAAAAAGCTCAAGACTCACACCTTCAATTAGCTAGCTAGATAGATGTATATCTAGCTTAACTTTCAGGCTAGGAATTCTCAAACCAAGCTTAAAGTTTATTTATTTCCATATTAGCAACTTATGGCTTCTCAAACCAACAAGTTACTAACCACATTTATAAATAACAATTTTATTAATCTCCATAAATGTTACTATGTAGTTACATATGTGTTTTGTACCTTGTTCGATGCGAATGCCGCAGCCTGCACAGCGGTAGTTTTGCTTCGCTATTACCACTTTCCTCCTGTCCATAGAGAGAGATTTGAGTTATAGAATCGTGTAATAAAGGAAGTGAATGTGAATATAGTTGGTGATGGACTCACTTTGGTGGAGGGTGAATGTTGAAGATGATCTGCGGTCGAGGAGGAGCCCACTCCAGATTTCCTCGCACTCGGATGCGTAATTTGTAAATGTCTGCATGTTCGCCATCATCAGGTGAAATTGGAAGAGAGTCTGGTATGGGAAGAAGCTTTAAAAAAAGAGAAAAACCACTTAAATTGGCAGAAATTCACATTTTGCTCAAATGTAATGTCTGTTTAATGCATCTCAGAGGTGGCATGAATGCATTTACACACTGTTTAATGAATCTCAGAGGTGGCATGAATGCATTTACAGACTGTTTAATGCATCTCAGAGGTGGCATGAATGCATTTACAGACTGTTTAATGCATCTCAGAGGTGGCATGAATGCATTTACACTGTTTAATGCGGCTCAGAG
>CAIGQV010007757.1:1771288-1781520 GCA_903798115.1 Danio jaintianensis
CTCTAGGCTAGTTTTGAACAGCAGACGGCACTCTAGGCTAGTTTTGAACAGCAGACGGCACTCTAGGCTAGTTTTAAAAGACATCCAATAGACATCTTGCCTAAAACAAGGGTGAATTTGGGCAGTTGGTGAAAATCTAATAGATGTCTAACAATTGACCAAAAATGTCATCTTTACAATGTCGTTCTGACTAAAACGTGTCATCGTTTTCGAAAGCCTCCATCTTCGTGTTGCAGTGTGAACTGTGAAAACAGAAGCTTTCGAAAACTTTATCACGTTTATCCACTTTGGACAATGTTTTCAAAAAGATACGTTTTTGTTTTCTAAAAACGCAATCTCAGTGTGGACGGAAGGCCAAAAGAGAGAGAAAAATTTGAGTTTTTAAACAAAAATGTATTAAGGCTGATTTATACTTCTGTGTCGAGTGATCGGCGTGACCCACGGCGCCTGCCTTGCGCGTAGTCGTGCATTTATACTTCTGTGTGCTGTTTGTGTTGCTCTGCAATAACACTTCCGAAACGCTAGCTGGCAGTAGGTTTTTATGTTCCTCTGTGTCGAGTTTCTTCGTGGGTGTTTTGTTTTTTCTGAACGCTACCTCAATGTACAAGAAGCTGAAACTCGCTCATTCAGAGGTGGGAACCGGCAGACGTGCAACCACTTTAATCATAAGGTAAACACAAAACAAAAGTTTCCATCTGGAGCTCCTTCACAGGACTCAATATTGTAAACACTCGCTCCATCGGGCTTGCGGCTCTCAGCACCACCCACCCTTGCTACCGCTACCAAGCCGACCAATCACAGAGCTTGTGCTACGCGTCGTTGCGACGTATAGTTACATTTTTTGAGAGGTGTGCGTCAGCGTCAGCCACGGCGAGGGCTATGCGACCGTACAAAGGCTGCGCTAGAGCATACGTGTGCGCTTGATGCAGAAATATAAATCAGCCTTTAGTGTGGACATGGCCTAAGAGCAGTGTAAAGTTACTCACCCTGACGGTGTCGATGAGAGCCAGCATTCGAGGATTATTCTGCTCCACGGCCTCCAGACACTGGAACATTGCAGACACGTGTGGCTCGCTCAGCAGAAATGCTCCATCTACCCCAGAAATTATAATGTTAACATAATCTGCTTATTTAAAGGGAGAGTTCAAAATATTTGAAACTCAAAGCTTTGAAAGTACTTGAGGAAGAGTAAATTAGAGATGCACTGATCAACTTGAAAGAAATAGTAATAAGATGGTTTTTGCTTCAAACACATTTTTGGTTCTCACCACCTAAAATGTCATCTTTTAAGAGATCTTTTCTCAAAATTTGCTGCAATGTATGTAACATATCAGACAGATTGTTGGGCGATTAAGAGCAATAAATTATATTTATATGCATTCTAATCTGACTTGCATTAAAGGTGCAGTATGTAAATTTGACACCCAGTGGTTGAACTAGGTATTGCACACCTGGTTCAAAACACACGCAAGTGCAGGTTGCCAGATTGACGACAACAACAGGAGTGTGCCTGACTATCGAGACTAAAGGCTGATTTAAGGCTGATTTAAGTCATGTTCTAAATAAAAGCAACGACACGCGATAGAAGGAATATTTTCATATTAGAAGGAGTTCTTGTTCTAAACAACACCTGAAATTGATATTTTAGAAACGGCTTCTATTTCTCACAGCTGAACAACAGGATAAACTGATAAACCTCAGGTACACCTCATGTGCTTTATTCAGTGTTGAATGCTAATAATGTGAGTTTGAATGCCATTTCACATCACATTTATTGCCATACTACTGAAAGCAGCAGCAGATAGTTCACCTCAGATCTTGAAAATAAAAAAAAACGAGAAAAAAGAACTTTAGAGCTGTGACTCAGTGCAAGACAACACATATCAGTGATTCGGCTTCTACATTTAATAATGTTAAAGAGGTTTAATATGTATTAATTAGATTATAAACCTTACCATTTCGTTGAAGTGCAGTAAGTGCACTATTCTGTGCTTCTGAATGGCTGTATTTTAATTTCTGTCGTGTTGCGTCTCAAAACAGCCAAATTGCTTATCACTGTAAATCTCTTCCCGTAGTGTGTTGTTAGGATACAGGGTTACAATGTAATCTGCTCACCTAATGTTTACGCTCGTAATATTTATATTATTTGCTAATTAATAACTACCTCATGTGGAACTCTGAATCTGTGTCTCATTTTGGGTCTGCTACTGTCCACCGGTAACCCATTTTGGTTAAGGACGCATGCTTTGAGAGCCTTCCTGACTGAATGAATCAAATACGCGGTTTTCCAATAAGGCAACCTGGGGTGCTGAAATATAATTGGCTGAACTGGCATTGGGTGGGTTAAATGACCAAAACAAAGACAGACGCACATAACTCACATCTTCAAAGAAGAATATTAACTTCAGCATTGTTTTTCAGATAAACAAGAATGTTCACTTAGCATGTTTCTTAAATATCTGCAAACATATGATGGTATTTTTATGCTTTAGAAGAGTCAAAAACTTACATACAGCACCTTTAAATATCTGCGCAGCTGCTTTCTTTCCAGCAGTAACCAAGAAAGTGTTTATTACTGCTGGTCTTTAAGCGCCACCAACTGGTAGAGAGTGAATTTACATTTTTATTCAGCCAGTCTACTGTTATTTATTTAGCATAACTTCACAAAGCTAATGTTAGATCGTTACATTTTTACTTGTCGTTTTAAAGTTCTATTTTTTTTTTTTTAAATCATTTTTAATCTTGAAATGAGGGGAAAAATAAAATCAGAAACTGTATCGGAATCAGCCAATTTGCTTTTTAAAAGGAATCAGTAATGATAATCTGCCATGAAAAATGAAGATCAGTGCATCACTAGAATAGTGAACTATCCCATTAAGACCATCTGCTTGAACACTGTGATTGTCCCCTGTGGTGAATGATGGGATACCGTTGTAATACTTCTGCGTGTTCATTTTGTGTTGCAGCAGTGGCTTAAGCTGCGCTGATAAGACGTGAGCTTGTAAACTGTGCAGGAGCCAGCGTTCAGCTTTATAACCCTCGCCAAAGCTCTGAACGCTGCTACTCAGCACCGGCTCCAGCTGACTGAACTGCAGAGACACAGGAAAAATCAGTCAAAACAAGCTTTATGAAAATATGAAATGGCTGATGTGAAATGAGAAATACCTGCTCCACGTGACGGGCCAGATGAGGACAGAGATACCGCACACACCAGACGAATCGCCAGTAGTCCTTCTGTTTATAGTAAATCTGCAAGACAGAAAACAGGGTTTGATTTTGCACCACAGTCTAGTGATTTAGATATTAAAGTTCGCATGAACCGGAAGCTGCGACCGTTTTTTTTTTTTTTCCATATTGTGATGCAGTTCCTAAAGAAACCAAATATTAAATGAGAAAACAGTGGGCGTGGCTTGTTTTTTCTACTGCGAGCTGATTGGATGTAGTAAAGTAGGCATTTCATTCAGAAAAAATCTGGAAAAGGGGAGAGTTTTTACATCCTAACAGACACCTCCTGCTTACCATTTCTGTTTGTTGTCAAAACTGACAGTTGGAGGGGCGTGGTTAAGTATGTTAGCCACGGCCAATTCCTAAGATATACGTAATTTGAAAATTTTACTGAAAAATAATAAACAGGAAGTGCATTTTCAGACTTTAATTAAAGATTAGAAGGGCAAACAATTGTTTTTTCTTAATGACATGCACAAATGAATTGTTCACCACAAAACTAGCAATGTGAGCTAACAAAATCATATGGTTAGTTTTGATTTCTTGGGGACCTTAAAAGTACATTTAGTTATTTGGCCTTTTAATTTGGCCACGAAAAAAACACTGGTGGGCTTTGTTTTCGAACACACATCATTCCACTCACTTTTATTAGATTTTCTTGTGTATTTTATAAATAATTGATCAACCAAAAACACCATAAAATTAGGATACAAATTACATCAGATGAAATTCGCTCTAAAACAATATTATTTCAATAAAAATGTATGACGTGGTTAAAAATTGTGTGGTATCCACTTTCTTACGGCGTACTGTCGTCCCATTTTCCACTTTATTAGGTTCATAACCAACAAATTAAAGAACAAAACAAAACACCAAAAAGTAATATTTAAACCAAATAAAATACTTTTTTTTTAAATGGTTACAACAGTGACAATGCAAAGATGCTGTTGTTAGCTATAGGGGTGTTTGATAGTATCAAATAATTCTCTCAATATTTTGGGGAATTTTTACAATTCATTAAGATTATTAATATTTTGGGTTCTTTTGCTAGTCTTGTCCGGTTTAGGTCTGTCACAATACAGTGTTTTTAGTTTTTTTTATGGAGGCACCGAATGTTTGGGCACTGAAAATTATGTGCTGAAAATGTTCGGTTTTCGGATGACAGAGAAAAACAGATTAAAAAAAATTACTTTTACACTGGACGCTTAAAGCGCTGCGCTATGAATCCCATTCATTTCAATGGCTTGTGTCAAAAAAAGTGTGGTTTGTTGCTATGCTTACCAAAACACAAGAGCAGTGGAGCGCATCTTCAACTGGAATGTAAACGTCAAAATAGCTCTATATTTTGCTTTGTGGATATTCACTCATGAACCTGTATACTTATCTCACCGGAAAACCAAGTCTGCTCAAATAAGGCGCCGACAGGTAATGCAAAAATGCTGCTGTACTGTCATGGCAACGCTGGTAAAATTATGCCTTCACTTTCAAAATGTATTTTATTGGTTTGTGTTTTTTATATTCAGTATATTTTAAGTTATGCAGTTAAATTCTGAAAGTCTTACAAAACTCATTTATATAATTTTATAAAATAAATCATTATTACAAAGGATTTTCAGCCAAGTGCATCCAGAATTTTTAGCTTGGTGCATTCCATATTTTCATGGATTTAAAGGATTGGGAATCATTTTGATAATCTAGTCATCTGTACGTGAACATTTTCAAAACTACTTTTCAGTTTTAAATAAATCACGTTTTTATAAATAAAAAAAGATAATTTTTATAAAGTGCAAAACAACCAAATTCTTATGTGTAAATGTATATTTTTATGATTCAAATGGTAACAGACAATTAAAAGATATATTAAAACTATTTAATTAAACTATTTCTGAACAATGTGAGCTAAAAATAGAAAACAACTTAATAAATATAAACATATAAATAACTAAATGTTTTGTATTACTCAAAAACAAAAAAAAACAAAAAATAAATAAATTGTTGGGATGACACTAAATTACGGAAGATCAAGTCATTAATTTATAAAAAATTGCATGCTCAAAAACAAAATCTAAACGCTATAATAAAGTGTTTAGAAATACAGTGGATTTCCATTTTATGCTGACTGTTCAACAGAACATAATATTAATAGACCTCCTGTGTTTTTTTTATTATTTTCAAATACTTGCGTTTAACAGAGCAATTACATTTTTCACAGTATTTTGCCCTCAACTGTAAATATATAAAGCTACACCAGCTCAATGAACAGGTTTCGTGGTTATAAACTATTACAAAACTTTTCCTTGTTGGAAAAAGGCCATTTCTTATCAACCAGAAAAACCAAAACAACAGCAGTGAAACCTTAAACTATCTTCCTGTCTCCTGTCTGTGTGTATGTATATGTGTGTGTGTGTGTGTGTGTGTACGTGTTTTTGTGACATGTCAGGACACAAATCTGCATAATGACATAGGTATGACACAGGTATTACGAAAAGGAGGTGAAATATGAGGACACTGCTGATGTCCTCATTTCTCAAAAAGCTTATAAATCACACAGAATGAGTTTATTTCAGAGAGTAAAGCTGTCCACTGTTTCCTGTGATGGTTGGGTTTAGGGGTAGGGTGGAGTTAGGGCGATACAAAATACGGTTTGTGCTGTATAAAATCAATGGAAACCTATGTAATGTACCCACTTTTCACAAAAACAAACGTGTGTGTGTATGTGTGTGTATGTATGTGTGTGTGTGTTTCTCAGACCTGTTCGTGTTTGAGTCCATGGCCCAGGATGTTGTTCATGTCCTTGTGCAGGCGCTGAAGACCCCCGTATCGAGACCACACATTGGGGTTGTTGGTGGACAGCAGGCCTTCGACCGTCGTCTTCAGATTATACAGAAGCTTCCAGAGCTCCCATCTGAACAGACCCAAACACGTTCATTACTATTACCAGTGATGGGAATAACAGAGATATTAATAAACAGCCTTACTAACGGAATAAGTTTTTTCAGTAACGAGTAATCAAATAAATGACTGTTCCCACATTACAATGTCGTTACCATTACTGTTAATAAAATGCAACGTTATATAATTTATCTATAATTTGCAATTGAGCTCATTAAAGCGGTTGACATCTGACTCTGTCGTCCTGCTCTGGTGTGCGTTTAAACTATAAGAATTTTTCACATAAAGGTCCCGTGAAGTGCTTTAGAATGTTCCTTTTTTATTCGATGCTTGACGTGATCTCGACTACAACATGAAGACAGGGCGGGACTAATCATATTTCCTCCCTTTAAAAAAAAAGCAGCCAATAGCGTTTTGTTTTTATCACAGCTCTGCCAGTGAGAGTGGCTGAGCTCAAGCGCATCAAATGAAAAGCAAATGAGAAGAAGGGGGCGGGGCTTGTCAGATACTAGAGAGCATTTGATTGGTCGGAAGGTTTGATGAGAAACTGAAGTATGAGGTGACATCAAAAAAAAATGAGTTGATCCATTTAGGTGGAAGTGACAAACTGCAAACTTTGGATGTTTATAACTTCTAAATGCTAATTTTGTCACCGTTTTGGAGCACACTAGCTTATAGATATCCTAAAGACTAACATAAAGATACTAACATTTAAAAAAACGCTATTTTAATTTCATGGGGCCTTTAATAGGAATTTATTTGAAATGAAGCGTCCATAAACATGACATTCATTCAATACTCGAGTATAATCGTTCATTTTTGTAATTATTTTTTATCATAAATCATAAATACGTGTACTTTCGTTTTTCTCAAGGTGCATTTACAGGTCAATGTCACCCAAACACAGCTTTAGGAGTCATCGTAACAACATAACAACAGTTTCGTTTAACGCGTGTCAGTTTGCAGAAGCGTCGTTGACATAACTTATAAAAAAATATATCACCTTAAAATGAAATGTCGCGCTTTAGTCCGTTATTTAGCACCTAAATATGAAAACAACTGCTAGAACATACGACGCTGAATGATACTATGACGAGAGTTCATCTCATTAATATTAATCGACTTCCGCAAATGCCAACTCTCCTATTGGCTGACTCTCGGCAGCCTACAAAAACCGTCCAATCAGAAGACAGCAATATTAGGCCAAACAACCCATGACCTACTTAATATTCATAAGGAAGTCTTAGCCATAGTAGAATGTACAAATCCACTAGCCGGCTAGCTAAATATGACAAATATAATCGACAACGGTCACACAAACAACATTATTATTGCATATATATCAGGTAAACGTGTTCTAATATATATATTGATGAGTATAAACTTGTAAAATGAGAGAATTAAGCGCAGTAATCTGCAAGAGTGAAGCTGTCAAACTGTGAGCTGCTGTAGATGTGTGTGTGTGTTTACCTGCGCTCTCCATCCTCCTGCTCCGCCTGTATCTCCATCTTTATCCTCAGGTAATGCAGGTTTAATTGGGGTTTGTTGTCAGAGAGAGTCCGGACAGGTGGAAGGTGTTTCCCGCACCATAACAAGAGCAGCGTGAAGGCGGAGATGAAGACAAGCTTTTACCGGATGAACATTCCTCGAACAGCGGAAGCAGGTGATGTTGCAGAATAAAAGCGCAACGCTAACGGATTTTACGATTTAAAAGCTTATATATACGTATTTATTGATTTATATTATGTGTACCATATGTTAAACCATATATTATATGATTTAATATATATAATATATATTTTCGGATATTAGATAGCGATTTATAAAGACAGGAATATCCCCAAGTACAGCTTGTTTATTTATTTTTGTATATTTAATTTATGGTGCGTTTATTTATTATTTCACACTTTACATAGTATGTGTTTTATATAATTTGGTATATTACGTTTGCCTTTAATTAATAATATTAACAATTTAACAATTAAAACTTTATTTTATTAATTATTTTAAATATTTATTTTACTTTTAAACTTTCGTTTTTAATCTATATTTAATGAATTCGTATGAACTATTCGAATATGATTTAATTAATCTTTCATTTATTTGATTAATTATTAAATATTTTTAGAAAATAGCTATTAAAAAGTCCACTAAATACACTGATGGTTAAATATACTGACAGTGGTTATTTCCCTCTTTTACTTACTATATTATATTTACTTTGTTCTGTATTTTTCAGATTTTCTTCATATTTCATTTTACGTTACACAAGATAATTTCTTTTTGATTAAAGAAAATATTTAAGAAGACTTAAACATCTTAATAATATTATTTACTTTTAATATATATATATACACTCACCGGCCACTTTATTAGGTACACCTTACTAGTACCGGGTTGGACCCACTCTTTGCCTTCAGAACTGCCTTAATCCTTCGTGGCATAGATTCAACAAGGTACTGGAAATATTCCTCAGAGATTTTGGTCCATATTGACATGATAGCATCACGCAGTTGCTGCAGATTTGTCGGCTGCACATCCATGATGCGAATCTCCCGTTCCACCACATCCCAAAGGTGCTCTATTGGATTGAGATCTGGTGACTGTGGAGGCCATTTGAGTACAGTGAACTCATTGTCATGTTCAAGAAACCAGTCTGAGATGATTCGCGCTTTATGACATGGTGCGTTATCCTGCTGGAAGTAGCCATCAGAAGATGAGTACACTGTGGTCATAAAGAGATGGACATGGTCAGCAACAATACTCAGGTAGGCTGTGGCGTTGACATGATGTTCAATTGGTACTAATGGGTCCAAAGTGTGCCAAGAAAATATCCCCCACACCATTACACCACCACCACCAGCCTGAACCGTTGATACAAGGCAGGATGGATCCATGCTTTCATGTTGTTGACGCCAAATTCTGACCCTACTATCCGAATGTCGCAGCAGAAATCGAGACTCATCAGACCAGGCAACGTTTTTCCAATCTTCTATTGTCCAATTTTGGTGAGCCTGTGCGAATTGTAGCCTCAGTTTCCTGTTCTTAGCTGACAGGAGTGGCACCCGGTGTGATCTTCTGCTGCTGTAGCCCATTCGCCTCAAGGTTGGACGTGTTGTGCGTTCAGAGATGTTCTTCTGCATACCTCGGTTGTAACGAGTGGTTATTTGAGTTACTGTTGCCTTTCTATCAGTTCCAACCAGTCTGACCATTCTCCTCTGACCTCTGGCATCAACAAGGCATTTGCACCCACAGAACTGCCGCTCACTGGATATTTTCTCTTTTTCGGGCCATTCTCTGTAAACCCTAGAGATGGTTGTGCGTGAAAATCCCAGTAGATCAGCAGTTTCTGAAATATTCAGACCAGCCCGTCTGGCACCAACAACCATGCCACATTCATAGTCACTTAAATCACCTTTCCTCCCCATTCTGATGCTCGGTTTGAACTGTAGCAGATCGTCTTGACCATGTCTACATGCCTAAATGCATTGAGTTGCTGCCCTGTGATTGGCTGATTAGAAATTTGGGTTAACGAGCAGTTGGACAGGTGTACCTAATAAAGTGGCCGATGAGTGATTATATATATATATATATCTATAATTTATTTTTTATTTGTTTTTAATTATTCATATTGGTTAAAAATACTTTTTAAACACTAACAAATATTTATAAACAAATAAACAATTAAAAAATTATAAAGAAAAAGCACCAAATACAGTCAGCAACAGTTATTTTCATATTTAAATTATTTTAGTATTATTTAATATTCCTTGTATTTAAGATTGCTATATTTCATTTATTTTATTTATTTATTTGTTTAAAAAAATACCAATTAAACACCAACTGTTGATCTATAGAATTATTGGCACTATATATATATATATATATATGTTTAAATATATATTTATATATTTAAGGTAGGCCTGTTGTATAGTTTTCATTGATTTCTAGTTTAAATACTACTTTATTACTTTAATCGCATTCATTTAATTTAAATTAAACCCATAATTTTTCTAAATTGTTGTCTTCACAGGACTTTCAGACTGCCTTATATTTTTCAAAACGCGTTTAATCTGCTTTAATGACAACCATATCGATCATCTGTGACCTGACAG
>CAIGQV010007757.1:1790539-1835785 GCA_903798115.1 Danio jaintianensis
TGTGTGTGTGTGTGTGTGTGTGTGTGTGTGTGTGTGTGTGTGTGTGTCAAGTGACAAAGCGAGGGGCGGGACCACACATCAGCAAGCTCTACACGCGGCTGTATTTTTAGAGCGATATCGCGCATGCGCAACACAGTCAGCAGCGTCTTTCAACACTTCATCTTGTGACTGAACTCTCTTACTCGATTCTGCTTAAGTTTCCTCATTGATAACTGAGTTCTGTGGATTTATTACGCACATAAATCACATAGACGACTTTTTCATGCAAAGTTAGGACGTCTTAGAGAAGAAATAGTTTAAGAAAATACACCGTTTTGGCCTGTGACTGAACTCCACTTCATCCTGTGTAGGTTTGCTAACTTAAAACTGTTACCTACCCTAATAACTTAAAGATTTAATGGGTCAGACTTGACAATAAGGTTAAATTAGTAATGGTTAGTTAATGTATTTTCAACTAGTAATGAACAATACTTGTACAGCATTTATTAATCATTGTTTATCATTCACTAGTGCATGATTACAATCCAAATTCATACTTTTCAACTTTATTTCTACTAACTTTAACAATGATGACTAAATATTGTAATAAATGCATTGTTCATGGTAGTAAATACACTAAATACTAACATTTCTGTAATTCACTGACTAATTTAAGAGTTTAATTTAGAGTTTAATAATTTAAGAGCATTTAACTGTATTCTCTATCTTAATTGTATTTGCTAATTTAAAAGTTGAATGAAATTATAATAATCGCAAATAGATCATACCGCTGAATTTACTATCCAAAAGTGAACACTTAGAACAGTAGAAATACTTAAATATTTTAGTAATACCCAGGCTAGTTTAACAGTTTAGCCTATAATTGATCTCTATCCTGCTTGCGTTGAGTTTAATGAACTTAAATTGCAAATAAACCATGATGTTTCCATGCCAAAACACAGATTATTTTGAATATGCCGTTTACATGTTAATCTGCAATTAAAATTCTGCATAACGTGAACATGCACAAACCTGACATCTATTTTCAATTGGTTAAAAGTGAACAAACCACATTACTTGAATTTAAAAATACTGTTATATAACGACAACAAAAACACAAAATTGAATATAACACAAATATGTGGATGATTCTAGTAGTCAGCACTCTCCAATTTAATTCTGGGTATAAAGACAGTGGTCATAAATAAACCCAGTTGAAGACTTTCTTGGAATATTTGTGTTTTCTGGGTCTAATTCTGTGCGACCTCAGACAGTAACTTTCCATCCTCACCGGGGGATCGAGAAACAAACATGCACATGCAAACTGACACGCGCCGCAGAATGCAGGAGTCTCCCAAACCGCATCAAAGCGCTTTACATTTCACAATCTGCGCAACTAAACTCAACAAGCTCCATCCAGTAATGTTACGCTTGTATCTGAGCCTACAAGAATGGTACACTAAATGGCTGGTGATCAGAACCATTCATGTGTAAATGCTCATTTCATGAATATATTAACTTAAGTTATCAGGGTTTCTGCAGGTTTCATCAAGTCAGACTTTTAAGACCATTATGACTGAAATTTTTGACTTATACAGGGATAAACACTTACGATTATTTCTAATGGCCCGGTTGTGTAATGTAAATAATGTAATTATTTCTTAGCGACATACTTTAATGTGTCAAAACAAGAAAACTCTAGTTGTATACACAATTTTCAAAATATTTCTTACTTTTTTTTTTTTTTTTTTAAATGACAAGTTTAACATTGTTGAAAGTATATTTATTGTGGAGGCAATTACATAAATAATCAAAAATATATATTTGTTGGCTTTTGGTCCAAATTGATTGAGTAATAACCTAATGCGTTTCTGTTATAAAACCTTAAGTTTCATGCCTATTTATAAATATGTCTACTCCCCCTTACTTCTGTAAATAGTTTTTGTATGAATGGAAGATAACGTAAAGGGCTATATCGCTCTGTTATTATCATGAGGAACTGTGTAATTGTTTTTAGTTTTCTTTCCCTGATTTTATTAAGATGGATTGTTGGTGATTGGATGGATGTTGGCCTGATTGGGTAGCTTTACTTGGACAGGAAAATTAAGACCCGTTTAAAATGATTAAAGACACACAACGCAATATTTAAGTGACTTTTTAAGGCCTTTTGTTTTTGAAATGTAAGCCTTTTTAAGACCCCGCGGACACCCTGGCTATGTTTGCATTCATTATGCACAGTGGCTTCTCTTACTGCAGCAAATTACATTTTTCTTTTTGGTATTTGGCACCAGTTTATCAGGAACTAATAATTTTGTTCTCTTTGACTTATTGGATGGAAACAGTGTTTTAGTCGCAAATGTTTTATGCAAAATTACAGTTTTTTTGCATATATTAAATTCGAATATTTGGATGGAAACATAGCTATTGACAACACTTCTGCATTCATGAGCTCATGTCAGTATAGGGACCTCTTAAAAAAGCCCAAGTCAACAAAATAAAAAGGTGTGAAAGCAGCAATTAAGCCCAAATGGACGACGATGTTTCTAGTGTCCACAGCTGTAAATGGGTTTCAACACCTGTTTGTTGTAAAGCAGACCGACTGCACACAGAATGCCGCATGCTAGTCTACCTAAATACCAAATAACTATACACCTACGGAAGAAATTCGGAGACTTGGAAATTCTCTGTTTCTCTCAATCTGCAATTTAAAGTTGTGTGTTCAAGTAAAGCCCAATTTGTGTTTTGTTTTGCGAACTACTCATGACTATTCTGGCAACATAACATAAATTGGTTATAATTGGTTAATAATTGGTTACAAATAATAAAAGGATCCATTTTTTCAGACTTGTTCATATTCTTTATTGGACGACAAGATACCAATGTTTTGAATTCTGAATAAAAAACAAATAAATAAATTTAAAAAAGAGTTAAGAAATCTATATTTGGTGTAATATAGTATGGTCACGATTACCGGTTTCAAGGTAAACCGCGGTCAATTTTCTGACTATTAGTATTACCTTTTCAAATTTCCATTATCATTTAGACTGTGATTGATTATCGAGATTTTTATAACTCGTGGTAAATTTTGTAACATTCTGATCAGCTAGTACAATGTAAATGCATGTTTATAAATATATATTTATATATTAGGCCTGCATGATATTGGAAAAATCTAACATTGCCATATTTTTTATTTTGCGATATGAATACAATTTCACCAGATGACTTAATATCTCTATTTGGAAAGAATTAATAATGTTAGATTGATTGGGATAATTCTGCAGTGGGAGTGCATCTCCATAAAATCTATAAAATATTTGGGGTCCCCCGACATGTGGTCTGTGCTATTTGCAGTGCATTTCTGTATTAGCATGGGTTATGAGTATTTTCATGCATAACAATCTATAAATACAATCAAGAAAAAGATACAACTGAAATTAAGTGTTTTATCGTTTCCCGAGTATTCAAGTACAGTAACTGAATGATAAAAATAATTCAATAAAATTAATCGTAGTTAAAGCTACAAATGGTACAATTTCTTATACCTGAATGCTTTTAAAATCATTATCCGCTTGTTAAGTGTGACGTCACGCGAAGTGGCTTCCGGGTCCAAGCTCTATATCAAACTCCATGGGGAGACTCAACAAATGGTAATAATAAACGTTTACAAAGCGATGTAATACTTTCGAAAATCACAATCGCAATATATATATCCATACCTAATATCCGATGGCCAGAAAGTGATACATTTTTTATCAATTGTTAAAAGTTTGGTATTTGTGATGCAGCAAGTCCAGAGACTGTTGTGTAGACCATGATTTTATATAAAATTCACTTTAATATGTGATATGACTAAAAAGTGGTCATAAACAAATATTTTCTCAATTCAAATGAGTAGCGGCTTGGTCCCGGAAACAGTATTCCATACGTCACCGATATGACACGACTTAACAAGCAGATACAGTCACAGGCATCAAAAACACATGCAAATGATAAATTATAACACTGCATATATCCTGCGATGTGACTATTGTGAATGATCACATTGCGATATCAATGCTGAAACGATATTGTGCAGCCCTATTATATATACACACAGATAAAGTATGTTGTATTCCTTTCATTTAATGTGTGTGTTGCATATTGAGAATGTCAAGATGCCAAGCTAAACTTAAATTAAACCACAATAGTAGTAAGAAAAATTGCAATTAGATATTTTTGTCAAATCGCACAACCCTTTTTGGCTTGTATAAAGCAGCTTTGTGCAATTTTGGGCAAAACAACATAGACCTGAATCCCTGTGAGGTAGAATCCCAAGTGCAGGTTTAACAAACAATACCTTAAAAAGAATATTAAATTGACCTACAAAGACACTATGTACATGAAATAATACACTGTAAAAAATGCTGGGTTCCACGCAATCGATTTGCGTTGGGGCAACATGAAGGAAATAATTTAACCTAGAAGTTTTTACAAATTTAAGTGGATCGAACATAAAACAATTAAGTTGTCCCCCCCAAAAAAGTCAAGAATTTTTGTTCAATTTAAATAAGTAGTTTGAGCAAACAGCAATGAACAAACATAAGTAAACCAATAGAAAATGCAGTGATCCATGTTTATGTTGTTCATCACAAACTTGCATAAAGCTGCTAATTTTATTTGTTGTTTGTTCATATTCAGATAGAAAACTTTGCGGAATGCCTTAAGTGTGTATGAAATATATATTATATTACCAGCTCATTTGAACAAAACCCTAGTGTCAAATCACAAGAAATGAAAACATTTAGCATTTTTTTGTTGTTAAGGAAATTACAATTGGACAATGACAATATTTTATTTGAAATTTGGAAGAAATGTTGCCAGACCTTTACGAAATATAAGCATGTTACATAAATCCTGTACATTCAGAGAAACCAAGTGGTCTCGTAATTTTTATGGCTGTACAAACCTTCAAGAATTCGGTGGTTCACCAAATGTGATCTTTTGGAAGTAAATCTCTAGATGGTCCATGACTTCGTAAACATCATTTTTCCACAATTCCAAAATGACTTGCTAGGAAAGTAATCGCATTAAAAAATCTTGACCAAAACCAACTGATTTTGTGGCAGTTCTTGCCAAAAATGCAGCGTCCTAACTTGGAAGTTGGACTCTAATCTTACAATAACAATAACAAAGGGGATATATCAAGATTAACCAATGCATGCCATGAAAAAATGCCAAAATAATGGAAAAAGTTGGATTATATCGAGTCAACAAATGTAAAACAAATGTAACTTAAAACGTTTTCTGTATCACACATTTTGTTTCTTGTTTAACATTATTATGTGTGCACTTTCCAATGAAATCAAAATGCTGAATTCATAAGGCTGTAAAATGATTGGAGGGTTAGTATGAATGAACATACAGTAGAATAGCTGTGGATTATGGTGTCAAGTAGCTCTTTCGACATGTTTTGACATTGGTTGACACAGCGATATCATGTTATTAGTCCATTAACAGTAACCTGTTCTGCACAGTATGGTTTGTGCATGACATCAAATATATCTACATGTTGCATCGTGACTAACACACACAAAAAAACACACTTCAGTCGACTTCAGCTGTAACTTCCTGCTTACAGTATGAGTGACTAGGCAGATGGAAACTCAGTTCTGGGGAAAATACTCTGAAATTAGACATGCAAACAAAGGTTTTGTGTGTTCAGGTACACGTAGAGATATTTCTAGACCCTAACCTGTTTGAGTTTCTTTCTTCTGTTGAGGATATTCTGAATAAATTTGGAAACCGGTAGTTATTGACTTCCATATTATTATTTTTCTTAATGTGTTTGGCAACAGCTACTAGTTTCTAGTTGCACTTCTTTAGTGTTCAATAGAAGAAATTAACTCATAAAAAGAACCTAAACCACCTAAGGGTGAGTACATTTTCTGGTGAACGATCACTTTAAATGAGCTCAAGTCTGACTTAAAGGTGCCATGAAGTGATAAAGTGCATTGCTTTAAAAAGTTAAAGTGTTCTCTGATTATCTACATAGTAGTTTTGTGGCTTAGGTAAGTGCAAAAATTCTCCCGAAATGGGTTTATATGCTCATTTATAAACAGAAGATTTACCACAAGAATCAGAAGTCCATTTTGACCATATTTGGAATGGTCATGAATATTAATGAGCTCTGGTGCTCTATAATTATGAGAGAAAATGAAAATACGAGCCGAAAATTTAATAATTTACAATTATTATTGATAACTAATCAATACTGAATCAAACTGAAATAGATACCGTATAGAATAATGAATAGAAAAGCGAAATTGGTTAATATATCCAGCTGTAAAAAATGACCAACTAAAGCCTCGTTCCCACTTACGAGCGACTCGCAGCGGCAAAGCGACAAGTGACGTTCATTTCAATGGAGGGCGAGCGACTTCCGGCGACCTCCATCTACGCGAGCGACAGCGACTGTTGGCGACAAGGTGGGTGTGTTGAGCAATGCGATAAAGTTGAGAATCTTTCAACTTTATGCAAATGAAGAGCGACTTTCTTGAGCGACAGCCAATAGGAGCACCAGTAGAGCTCACATGATCCTCTCTCAGCTCCCGCAGAGGCTGGTTGTAAATAGCCGCAATGACAGAACATCGTTTTTTCTTGATCATTTTTGTAAATAAGCGTTTTATGTACTGATTCCATTTATATTTAGTATTTTCTCTGAACAATGTTTACTTTCAGTGGCACGTAAACTCATTTGCTCTCTGTGAATATCACCATAAACGTTACCCAAGCAACCTCAAGGTGGGAACGCCCACTAGTGGTTTCAATCACCACCCAGAGCGATAGGCAGCTACAAAATCGCTGCAAGTGTGAATGAGGCACAGAGCTGGGCCAATAAACGATATTATATCGAATCGCGATAAAATTTGTCAATAACAATGATAAGCTCTTAGCTTTTTTACTCTATATTGATCTAAGAGCCAATCACACAGCAGAAATGTTCAACAATGGGAATCTAAAAGTGTGATGATATTAGAGACGTACCGAATTGTCGGCCACCGAAAATTTATCGGCCAAAAATGTTATGCCATTTAATGGACCCTCTAATTTTTGTGGCTTCAGTCATTGTTTTGGTACTCCTTTAAATCTGGAAGCATTCACAACGTGCATGGAAATATATATCATTATCGTTCAATATGGAAAATAATTATCGAGCTTGCATTTTTGCCATATTGCCCAGCCCTAATGAGGCATCAATGTCACCATTTCAATCAATAATTTTGGGCCTCCAAAACTTCTCAGTTGCCAAAGGTTTGGTTGTGTTCGTTAAACTTTAAATCTGCATTTAAAGGTATATAGTTTTTGTCCTAAATATAACCTGAAATTTATATTTTAGAAATGGCTTCTATTTCTTGCAGCTGAACAACAGGATAAACTAACAATGTTTACCTCAGGTACACCTCATGTGCTTTATTGTGTTAAATGCTAATAATGTGAGTTTGAATGCCATTTTTCATGTTAAAGAGGTATAATATGTATTAATTAGATTGTAAACCTTATCACTTCGCTGGAGTGCAGTAAGTGCACTATTCTGTGCTTCTGAATGGCTGTACTTAAATTTCTGTCGTGTTTCGTCTGGTGCAAACAGCCAAATTGCTTATCACTGCAAATCTCGTCACGTAGCGTGTTGTTAGGACACGGGGTTACAATGTAACCTGCTCACCTAACGTTTACGTTCGTAATATTTATATTATTTGCTAATTAATAACCTCATGTGGAACTCTGAATCTGCGTCTCATTTCGGAGTCTGCTACTGTCCAACGGAGGTCGCATTTCGGTCACGGACGCATACTCTGAGAGCCTTAATGACTAAATGAATGAAATAGGCTGTTTTCCACAAAGGCAACCCGGGACCAGGGGTGCTGAAATATAAATGGCTAAACTGGCATTGGGCGGGTTAAAAGAACCAAAACAAAGACAGCCGTTCTGGCACGTAACACACATGTTCAAAGCAGAATATCTTACTTCAGCATTGTTTTTCAGATAAACAAGAATGTTCACTTAGCATGTTTCTGAAATATCTGCAAACATATTATGGTATTTTTATGCTTTAGAAGAGTCAAATACTTACATACAGCACCTTTAAGAATGCATGTAGTCCCAAATGCATATAACTAAAGACTAAGTAAATGCCTTGGCCTTTGTAATTTTAATAGCTAGAAAAATAATTCTTGTAGAGTAATGTAGACTAAAAACTTCACTTTGGCTTAGTGATGTAAAAAAATTAAAAAATGTAATATTTTCTGAGAAGATCAACCTAAACATTTTACAAAACATGTGACCCTTTAATAATCCATATTGAGGATAATGTACTCCTCCAACCACGAATCCCCTCAACATCCCTTCCCCCTACAAGTTTTATTTTTATTTGATTTAATAATTTAATTAAATTACTTTTTCCTTTTATCATGTCCATTTGTTTAGTTAGTTTGTGGTTAAAAAAAGAAATGAAAAACAAAACGAAAATAGTTACTGAATACCTGCAATGTACTTATCAAAAACACAATAAAAGAAAAGAAAAACGCCATGCATGAAATACTGCAAAAAAATGAATAAATAAATAAATAAAAATGGCCCATGAAATGAACTGAAATGCTGACAAAATGGTCATTCAGAGGGTATCTTCCCTCAGATGTCCCCGAAGACATGTTGAGTTCACGTAATTCTTTCAGCTCCAAATCAGAGTCATGAGTGATCCATCCTCAACACTCGAATGCAGTAAACAAGTCCGGAGTCTTGAGAGACGCCGCTAATTATTTCGTTGAGCTGTTACATAAGGTTTTTTTGGGCCGCTCACAGCTGGCCCAGAATCAATGACCTCCTAGCGCTGGCGGGAGTCATGTGGGCCCTGTGATTCATGCGGATCACCTCCATCCACACCAATCCAACAGGCGCCTCCTGCTGTTCGGTTTAGTTATGTAAATCTGCAGGAATTCATTGTTTGACAGAGAAAACCAGAACGGAAACGATGACGAGTCTCGGACTACAATTAGGCCTGTCACGATAAGGAATTTTTGTTGTGTGATTATATTGTTGCGATAAACGATATTATTGTCATTTCGAGATCATTTTATGCCACTGATTATATCATTATTACATAAAGCAAATAGCCATGAACACTTAAAAAAAAAACCGTATCATTCTTAAGTTTATTTAGATTCTACAATTTGATGTTAAAAAGGTAAATGTCCAATTATAAACTTTGACACCGGGGAGGTAGAACATAAATATTATTGTAAATTGGCTTTAACATTATTTGTGAATTTGTGAATATATATTGCAACGGCAAAAATTATTGAGGTCAACTCCAAGTATTGCACGATAAGTCGATATATTGATTATTGGGACAGGCCTATCTACAATAGGAAAACCCTTCAATGGATCAGTTTAATATTGTAGGGCTGCACAATATATCGTTTCACAATGTGCGAGTCCGCAATAGACACATCGGATATGCAATGTCAAGTTTGAATTATAATTAACCAGCAAACAGCTCTGAGCACATGATGTGATTGCAAAGTTTAAACCTAATATAATGGTGTGAAAGATTTTTGATGTGTTTTCAAGGCCTGTGACTAAGATTTCAAGAGGACAAACCATAGACCGGTGGTTCTCAACTACCGGGCCGCGGACCGGTACCGGTCCGTAAATCAATTGGTACCGGGCCACACAAGAAATCATTAATTATTCCCGCTTTATCTATTATCTGGGTCTGAACGATCTTTTATTTTGAAAAATATTTTATTTTGAAAAATGACCGTATTCTCTCGCTTACATCTCAATTTAACCCACAAGCAGCAAAATGAGTAAGAAACAGACGTCTTCGGAAAGTTTCTTTGCTAATGGGAAAAGACCCAGTGAAGGACCTGCGGACTGCCAAGGAATGGATCCGCAACACATTTGTCAACAAATCAGGTAAATCCACCATGTCTGTGCAAGAAGATCAACTGCTGGAGACGTTCGCATATCACGTCTTTTCTAGAGTTTGCGCAAGTTCGTTGTTTCCAATGGAGGTGCGCGGCTTCCAGACTCACTCAGTTGAATGAATGCTGTGAGTACACCGACTCACGTGACAAGAACTGACCAATCAGTTTCAGCTTGTATGAAATATACACATTTCGGTAGACTAATTATCTCAGACAAACACTGCAGTGCTTTGTAGTTGCCTAGCAACCTACGAACCAACGCCACCAAAAAGGAAATACGTTGGGGACCACTGATTTTGTTTACATCCCTTAAAAAGGTCTATTTGGGCACAAAAAATGATCAAGTCTACCACTTATGTGTTTATTTATACAATGAAGACCCCATGCAGAGTTATTTTACATTTGATTTATGCATTTCTGTGCCTCAATACACCACTAAAAACCATAAAGTGCTGTTTATTTCTATGGTTGTACTATTGTTTTCATCCGTGCTTTCATTTGTTTTTTTGGGTAATTTTGTGTATTTTATGCTAGATGATCTCGCCTACAAAATCCCAATCAAAGGGAAATGATGAATTCTTTACAAATAGAGTTACTGAAGTTGTGAAATTATATTCATATCGTAATATAAATCGCAGAAAAAGAAAACATTGCAATGTCCGTTTTTTTCAATATCAGCCCTATAATATTGATCGACCCATATGCTAACTGCAACACTGCAAATGGCAAAAGTCAAGTTGCAAGTGGCTAAATGTGAAAACAAATCGTCAATTCCTATAAAACGGTCAACTCAACTTCTGAGCAAACGCTGTTTTGACTTTAGTCCTGACTAGTCATGCACATTAAACCGCAATCTACAGTATATATGAGTTTCCATGTTGAAATTTAGAAATCTTGAGTAACATCCTTTTTAATGAACTGGATTAAACTACTCAGCAGTGAAGTATATATAGCTTGTTGTTTACTTTATACACTGTAAAAAATGCTGGCTTCCACACAATCGATTTGAAGGAATTAAGTTAACTTATTAGTTTTTACAAATTAAAGTGGATTGAACATAAAAATTAAGTTGTCCCCAAAAAAGTCAAATATTGTGTTGTTTCAGCTCATTTTAAATAAGTAGTTTGAACAAACAGCAAACATCATTTTTTGAGTGCACCAGTTGAGAATGTTGCCGGATATTTCTATACTGATGGCAGAACGCTGTACACAGTTCTTTCATTCTAAGAGTCTGGCTATTTTTAGATGCAAATACATAGGATTTTGAGTTAAGCAGCTTCTTGTTTGACTTCTGACAAACTAAGGAAACTAGTTCAATATATTATTTACAAAATATACATTCAACGTATATATCTCTCATTATAATCTCTTTTTGAATGGGCATAATGTACTTCAATTAGCAATTAGAACATTTGTGGAAAAACATCAAATTCAATTATTCATCAAGACCAACTGATTTCACAGCCTGAATTAGTAAGGACATCTTTACTAAACGGAGAAAAACATGCAGGTTTGCTAAAAATAGAGCATTCTGATGTTCTAATTAGGGATCTTTTTCTGTAGAATCAGAAGCACAATTAAATGTCCTATAAGGTTCTCTTTTTTCTGGCTGTGATTCCACATCAGAAATACTTTGGGTTTCCAAAAAGTATCTTTCAAATGAACAGTTTCCCAAAGAAACATCTTATTCAATGAAAAGAGTTTTCCATGAGTTTTAACCCTTTATTGGGCGAAGATCCACATGGTAACTTCACTGACATTGATTAAAATTTTCATAAAAGTCATAAAAGTTCAAATGTCAAATGTCTTTTAATGACCACAGTAACACTCCAGGGATTTTTCATGGAACAAATAGAGATACAAAGATAAAAAGATACAAATAAAGAAAATTTTTTACTTTTTGGTAAGAGTGAAGCTGCTTTTTTCATACAAATAAAGTAGCTCCATGAGGGTCAAAACTGCACCAAAATTACTTAAGACAAAAAATAATACATGAACTATCTAAGACAAGACTAAAATGTTATAAACAAAAAAAAACTACATAAATCTTTTTGTTAGTCAAAATGGTTTAAAGCGAGCTGTCATGAATGCGGTTGCCAAATCTCGTCACTTAAACCAATAGACAATATGAAAAAATTAGCTTTCTCTGGCTTCATCTAAATTAAATGCTCAGACATTAAAGGTCTTTGCACACTGAAGTCCGAAATTTTCATATGCGTATTTTTCTTATTCATATGTGAAAAATTTGTTACGTAAACAAACCTTGCACACGGAGTCCGATGCATATTAATTACTCCATTACGGAAAAACGCAAAACATTTTGGAGTCAGTTCATGCAGTAATACTGCTCTCCTCTCTTCTCCAAAGTAGAAACAGAAAGAGGAATAAGCTTAATATTGTGTTCATCCAATACTGCATAGAGTGGAAGGAGAGTTCAGCTCATTATCAAAGAGCTGCGCTGGATTATCCCCAAATGCAAAGTTTACTTCAGGAAATCAATGGAATTTTGATACATTGCTTGTGATGCTTTACACATTCACGTACGTAAACAAATCCTGAACAGAGACTGGCAGTACCTACAGACATTATGATAGATGGTGGCCGCACTGACGTGTCAAAGCAACAAACCGAAAGCGGACCATGCTTTCTATTATAATGTCTATGGGCAGTAGGTCAAATGTATGGACACACACACACACACACACACCAAGTAGCAGCAGGGGAAAGGTGCGCCAGTCACTGAACCCAGCATATAGGGGTTCTCAACTGTCCGCCACATTTTATCTTTATTTTATGCTTTATAATTTGTTATATGACGGCATTCTGGATTTAGCTTTTTGCTTTTACAGTGCTGTCAAAAAAACTCAAAGCGCTTTTTCGGATGCGAAAAGCGGGAAAAAAATAAAAAAAATAAATCAAATTTCTTTTATGACGGACGAAAGTTTCGGAGGCAGTGTGTCAATACGATTGACAACATGAGGCTGAATTAATTTTTTTTACGTGCAAAAATTATGGACATAAATTTCACATTCAGTGTGCAATGACCTTTAATTTACATTAATCCAGATACATTTGAAAACAGCATTTTCGTCTAAAAATGCTCCATGTCCACACTATAGTTTTCAATTCTTTCCTTCATCCACACAAATAACTGAAAATACTTTCGTTCATGTACTGCTCATGCGCACAGACGTAAGACACTTTTACCAGCATCATATCCGCCTGCCATTTATTTATTTTCCGTCTCTTTGAAACATCGCAGCAAAATAACACAACTGTCATCTACTTCCAACAGCTCCCAGTAAACATTCCCTGTCCTTTGAAGAGAGGCAATATGGAAGAGCCTGTACAAACTGACATTAATCTTTAATAAAGCTGTTTTGTAAACAAAAAGGCATGGCTGACTAAATATATTTAAACCGTATATTTGACAATGTACCAAAACTATGATAAAATCTAAAACTTGATGATGAAATGATCACTATTTTTGTGTGCTAGTCCTGGATTAGAGCCCTGTTTCACCTGGTATTGAGATGCGTTTGCTCAATCAGATCAAGTAGATGAAGACGACACATTGGCGGCTACACCTGGCGTTTTAATCCGACTCTTTTGTCCACTTTTGACAGCTTTCCTGATGACTTTGACAGGAAGATCTATAGGGAGTGTATGTATGCGCGTATTCTGATCTGAACATTGTGAAATATGCTCACAAAATGTATATTAGTTATGAAAGGAAACAAAAACCCAGCAACTTTGCTTCTGATCTGACAGCAGCAAAACTATTGGAGTCACACCTGGTAAGAGAACATTTTTGAATTGTAGGCAAATAAATGTAAAAATCACACGTATGATTTTAATTTCAGATGGCAAAGTTTAAGTCTGCCAGGCTGGTGTGCTTCAACAATATTTAAAGAGCCCCTATTATGGGTTTTTGAAAATGAGCTTCCATGTAGTGTGTAGCACAGCTCTAAGTGAATGAAAACATCCAGCTGAGCTTTAAATCTGAAAGTGCACAGTGTTTAAAACTACTGATTCTTTAGCGAAATAGTTGACTCAGAGTCGAATGAATGAATCGAGTTGGGTTCAGATCTTTTGTTTGAACGGGTCTACGTCGATACGGTACATCACCAAATATGTATTTCCATATCCGGTAAAATGTGAACGCGCATTTGACTTCAGACACTAGCGGAGCGCTGAGGATCACGGGACTGATCATGATGCAAAGATGACGATCACTGACTGATGGAGATTCGGCTGCAGGGAATAAAGGGTTAAAGTTAATTTTCACAAGGACACCACAGTATAGCCAACCTTGTTCTGTGTTTGTTCCTGTCATATTTCTGATTTTTGATACAATAACCTGCGCTGCAGCGCGGGATTCGTCGGCCATTTGCTATTAAAGGAGTAGTAGACACTATTATGTATGGGACTTTGTCAGACTTTGACAGGGACTTTTTCAGTAACTGTTGCAGTTCATATGGACCAGTTTCTTCTTCCTCTGGATCATAACATGCAAGTGTGATTAAAATTGTTGCCTCGTTTTGTGTAGTTTGCAAAATGAGTGTTTAATTGTGTTTTAGAAGTTGTAATCTCCCCGCACGGCTTGTAATCACTTATCTATTATAGATCAGTGCTTGTACTGTATATCTCAGGTTAAATCTATTCACTAGAAGTTAAAGCTATTCACATATTGTGTCCAAAACCACGTTGAAAGCACATAGAATGCTTCTTCCTTTACAGATTTAAATGTGTTTTTGCTCCTGATCCTCTGCTGTTTGTTGCTATGGCCACCATCAGCTGTTCCTCACACGCGCGGCGCGGTCAGTTTTCAAAATAGTTCAACTTTAGCCACTGTGTGGATTAATACTGAATGTGTGTCGTTGTTATTACTTGGGGTTAGTGTTAGGAGTAGAGTAATATGCTGGTGTTTAACTGCATTGCTTTATTGTATTCCTGCATTGGGCTCTCACATACGCTGCTACTTCATAGCCGTGGTGGGTATTTCTCGCAGCTGAACCCAGTCGACCAATCACAACAGACTGGGTCATCGGACCAATCAGCGCAGATTAGCTTCGCGCTAAGGAGGGGTTTGGGAACAAATGAATCGCTGAACGAATCATATGGGAGTCGTTGGGATAATTAGGTAAAAATAAATGCATATTATAAGACAATGAAAGCGTTTATTGACCTTGCATGCATATTAGCCTGTTGTTGGAGACCCCCAAAACCAAAATATGACCATTTATAATGCAAAACAGGGGCTCTTTAAGTATTACATTTGTAGGTTGTAGAGTAAGGGGGTCTTTAGCAATGTTGGGGGTAACACATTACAAGTAACGTGAGTTATATAGTATAGTAATATTACTTTTCTAAAAATTAAGCAATAATATCTGAGTCACTTTTTTTTTTTAATAATGTAATTCGAGTCACTTTTTAGTTTAGTTAATTAGTGTTTAAAAAATAAATTGCTGAATTAAAATTAATGTAGTCACATTAAATCCAACACTTGAAAAATAAAAAAAAATGAAAAGGGGATCGTCCCAATGGACAGTGATTTTACTCAACTAACAGGACAAAAAGTACAAACACACTGCTTTAAACTTTTATAATCTGTATATACAGCATGTACAGCTCTGAGGTCAGGAAGTTTTGCCCCAAAGGTCTAAATAAAGTGAGACATTGCTGAGTAAATACTTTAAATAAATAAAAAAAGCAATAGTCCTTTACATGTGGTTAAATATATATAAGCTACTAATTGATTGAATGCACAGAAATGGTACTATATTGTGATTTACACTCACCGGCCACTTTATTAGGTACACCTGAGTAGACCGCCTTTTGCCTTCAGAACTGCCTTAATCCTTCGTGGCATAGATTCAACAAGGTACTGGAAATATTCCTCAAAGATTTTGGTCCATATCGACATGATAGCATCACGCATTTGCTGCAGATTTGTCAGCTGCACATCCATGATGCGAATCTCCTGTTTCACCACATCCCAAAGGTGCTCTATTGGATTGAGACTGGTGACTGTGGAGGCCATTTGAGTACAGTGAACTCATTGTCATGTTCAAGAAACCAGTCTGAGAAATATCCCCCACACCATTACACCACCACCACTAGCCTGAACCGTTGATACGGCAGGATGGATCCATGCTTTCATGGTGTTGACGCCAAATTCTGACCCTACCATCTGAATGTCTTAGCAGAAATCGAGACTCATCAGACCAGGCAACGTCTTTTCAATCTTCTATTGTCCAATTTTGGTGAGCGTGTGCGAATTGTAGCCTCAGTTTTCTGCTCTTATCTGACAGGAGTGGCACCCGGTGTGGTCTTCTGCTGCTGTAGCTCATCCACCGCACGGTTGGACGTGTTGTGCATTCAGAGATGCTCTTCTGCATACCTCGGTTGTAACGAGTGCTTATTTGAGTTACTGTTGCCTTTCTATCAGCTCCAACCAGTCTGGCCATTCTCCTCTGACCTCTGGCATCAACAAGGCATTTGCGCCCACAGAACTGCCGCTCACTGGACCATTCTCTGTAAACCCTAGAGATGGTTGTGCGTGAAATTCCCAGTAGATCAGCAGTTTCTGAAATACTCAGACCAGCCCGTCTGGCACCAACAACCATGCCACGTTCAAAGTCACTTAAATCACCTTTCTTCCCCCATTCTGATGCTCGGTTTGAACTGCAGCAGTTGAGGAACATCTTGACCATATCTACATGCCTAAATGCATTGAGTTGCTGTCATGTGATTGGCTGATTAGAAATGTGCGTTAACGAGCAGTTGCACAAGTGTACCTAATAAAGTGGCCAGTGAGTGTATATAGTTATCAGGATATGAGATTACTTATATCACGATTTTGATTTTTGTCATACTGTCAAGCCATAGCTGTGATCACGGCAAACTTTTGGGGGAAACGATTCATTTTGTAATTTACAAATATATAGTCATTTTGGAACAGCTTCAACTAACAGATTTCAATGATTCACTCAGTATTTGTTTCAAACCTAACAAATATTTCTACGAAAAATGCATTTACAGTCCACTTCATCCAGATAAACTGAAAAATGGTTATGCATATATTCTCAAACAAAAGCATTTTCATGGAAATGCGCTTGTAACTAAAAGCCCTGGAGCATCTGGATGGAGACAAAAGAGCGGGATGAATAATCAAATTAGAAGCACAAGCTTTGCTTATCTGCACTGATGCTTGTCCAAGTCCCATAAAATACTGTCAGAAAGACAAGGGATAGTTCACCCAAAATTTTTTATTTCCCATCCATTTACTTACACGCAGGTCATCCAAGATGTAGGCGACTTTTGTTCTCCAGCAGATCATTAAAGAAGATTTTGAGCTGAATCCGTGGTGCTTGGTGATTCATATAATGACAGTGAATGGTGACAAGTTTTTTTAGATGAAAAATAAACATACAAATGAGTCCAAATCAATAGCCATGGCTCCTGATGACACACTGAGGTCTTGTGAAGCGAAACGATTGCTCGGTGTAAGAAATTAAACATTATATTAGGCATGGGACCGTTTTCAAGGTATACCGCGGCTTGGAAAAGTCAAGGTTTTAAAACCTTATATGCAAGATTTTTGTTTTCTTGTTTATTAGGACAACATCTTCAACAGAAAAGATAAATCTGTTTTCTTTTAAATTGTAAAGAAATCTGTGTTTTTGACACTAATGAAGACAGCAGAAGTCAATGATTAATTTGAATTATTTAGCCTGACATGTTTACTGCTCCAAAATATTTTAAATGCTTCTCAAAATAAAATAAAATTGTGTTTAAAGGGGGAAATTTTTTTTCGTTTTTTACCCAGACATTTAAAAAGAACATATTTTAGAGCAGTAATCACAATACCGTTTTAACCAAGGTTATCATACCGTCAGAATCTGATACCGGTCTATGCCTACATTATATACATTATTATTAGCTTTAAAGGAGACCTATTATGCTAAAATATGTTTCTGATGTCCCTAGAGTGTGTGTGTGAGGTTTCAGCTAAAAAAATAAAAAAAAAAACACAATTAATGTTTTGTAACTCTTTGAAACTGCCCCTTTTAGGCTTTGATCCTAATTGTGCCGTTTTGGTGACTGTCGCTTTAAATTTAAATGAGATTGTGTTCTTTTCAAAAGAGGGCGGAGCTACAAATGTCTGTGTCAGCATAGTGGCAGATTCAAAAACAAGACTAACTTCCTATGCTAATGAGGGAGAGATCGACACTAATGGACTTTCCCCCTAAGATGACACGTAGAAAGGGAGAATGTCAATCAAAGTGTTTCTGCAGACTGTTATTATCAAGTGTGATTATACAAAATATAATTAATAAATTTTTACCATTAGATGCTGGTTATAGTCCCAGAGTGCTGCCACACAACTGTGTTTAAACTTAATAGGTCCCCTTTAATCCACAGTCTCGGTGCATGTGCGAATGTAGTTCGATTGTAGTCTGGTCGCTTTTGATGACACACGATCACCAATATCTATCAACAAACTGCGTCACATGACCTCCCATCCAAGCATGCCCTTCCGCTTTCATCATTAAAAGCAAAACAACAAAAAAACGCCTACATCTTGGATGACTTAAATTAACAGGAAATTTAAATTTGTGAGCGAACTATGCCTTTAAATGGGATAGACTACTAACTTCCTTAGTATGGAAAAACAAACATTACGGGAGTCAATGGTTACAGATTTTCAGCATTCTTCAAAAATATCTTATTTTGTGTTCAACAGTTGAATCTCAAACAGGTTTGGAACAAGTGAAGGGTGAGCAAATGATGACAATTTTCATTTCTGGGTGAACTATCCCTTTAAAATGTAAAAAATAAAAAATAAATAAATCTCATGCTTTCCTTACAGGAACTCAAACCACAAACGAAGCTTTTAAAAATACTTTATAGGTTTATAATTATAATTAAGAAATTATGAAAATTTGCATATATTCAGTTTTGCTACATGGAGAGCCACATCATCATGACCAGCTTGCAATCACAGAAAGCCTCAGATTTTCTTTAAGGCAATAGTTTGACAGGTGTCAGAAGTTGAGCTTCTGTGACGACAGGAGTCAACGTGCAGAAAAAAGAAAAGAAAAAAAAACATGAATTTTTGACATGAATACCATCCTTCCCACCAGAGTTATGAGTCACTGGATGATGTTCAACCCCTTTGGCTCTGTGTCAATTCAACCCTCCCTTTGTTCAGAAAAAGTACTGCACTTTCAATCATAATCAAATGTCAATTTGTGCCTGTGAGGTTTAATTAGACTAGCACTCTGTGTACTTTCTTACACTGTGTACTTTGTCTTCTACAAAAACTAATAATGGACACTTTGATCCTACAATAGCAGAACTACAAATTACTCATTTAAAGGTAATTTAAACTGTTTATTAAAACAATCTCGGAGGCAAATACAAGCTTCCGATTTTTTTAAACATCTGCAATTTATTTTATTATCTTATTTATCTTATTATATAATACATCTTGCGTTCATAAAAAAAAAAATGTCGATACTGATTTACAATTTATACTTTCAAAACGATATCTGTGCCACAACAGTGCCTAAACTCATACTTTTAAAAAGCCACAAAAAGATGGCTCTCTGACACACACAGAGACAAACATACACATTTCTTACTGTACAATCTAAATTTTAAATGCTTTGTGTGCATTTCTACGCTCAAGTCCAAACCCTTTTCTACACTACCTGACAAAAGTCTTGTGGCCTATCCATGTTTTAGGAACAACAAATAATAACTTGACTTCTAGTTGATCATTTGGTATCAGAAGTAGCTTATATGAAAGGCAAAGGCCTCTAGATTACACTTATTTTAGCAAAATAAAATATGATCATGCCTTGATTATTAATCATTTAATTAGGACAGTAAGGTCTGACTTTGCTTAGACAAAAGTCTTGTCACTGAACAGAAATAATGTACAGTATAGAATATAAAGTCATGGTGCAGTGGGAAAAGAATGAATATTGTGTATGACTCCCATGAGCTTGGAGGACTGCATCCATACATCTCTGCAATGACTCAAATCACTTATTAATAAAGTCATCTGGAATGGCAAAGAAAGCGTTTTTGCAGGACTCCCAGAGTTCATCAAGATTCTTTGGATTCATCTTCAATGCCTCCTCCTTCATCTTACCCCAGACATGCTCAATAATGTTCATGTCTGGTGACTGGGCTGGCCAATCCTGGAGCACCTTGACCTTCTTTGCTTTCAGGAACTTTGATGTGGAGGCTGAAGTATGAGAAGGAGCGCTATCCTGCTGAAGAATTTGCCCTCTCCTGTAGTTTGTAATGTAATGGGCAGCACAAATGTCTTAATACCTCAGGCTGTTGATGTTGCCATCCACTCTGCAGATCTCTCGCACGCCCCCATACTGAATATAACCCCAAACCATGATTTTTTTCTTCACCAAACTTGACTGATTTCTGTGAGAATCTTGGGTCCATGCGGGTTCCAGTAGGTCTTATGCAGTATTTGTGATGATTGGGATGCAGTTCAACAGATGATTCATCGGAAAAATCGACCTTCTGGCACTTTTCCAAATGATCAACTAGAAGTCAAGTTATTATTTGTTGCTCTTACAACTGGGAAAAAAAGTCTACAAGACTTTTGTCAGGTAGTGTATGCTCAATTGCATTTTTTGCTTCCATTAATAAAAAAACTAACTGGCCACGTCTTTCATTCAAATTGCTTTAAAAAATAAATAAATAAAAACCTATGCTCTAAGCTATAAGCTACAAAGATATTTCACGATTTGGGTCAGTTACAAAACAATATTTAACACAAACCAGCTCATGATGTTTCTATCTCTGTCAATCCCTCTGGTCCTGTCTGTCTATCACTTTACGATTTCAGTAATGCCACATACACTCTAATGTGTTATATTCAAAAACAAACTTTAAATTAAAATGGCAACATGGGTGTTTTATATAGTATGTAAGGGCTATGTGAAAGTGACCACAAAATAAAAGTGCGCAAAAAGAGCTCTCATATTGAAATGCTTCCTAATCAAATCACATTTCTGGAATTCATGTAGCTTAAAACTTCTTTTTTATTGAAATTAAATCAATAACAATTTGATCAATGAAATTCTTGCCATTTCACAAGTTAATTTCCAATTGGATATGCAAAAAAATTATAAAAAAAATTGATTAAGACAATGGATTTAGACCAGAGGTTTTCAACCTGTGAAGTGCCAGCACCTATTAAGGGGGGCGCAAGAATTTGAGGCGTTTTGCACTCGAGGAAATTATGATGACGATTTTTATGCGTTCACTAGAGTGAATCTGATTAATGTTAGTTCCACAGCTAACTATCAGGCACCTGTAGAGTTAATGTGTTTGAGTAAAATATATACAAATAAAATGGACCGGGTGCTTTTTTTTAATTAATGACGGTGAATAAAAGTGAAACCGGTGAGCCGTCTGACAAAAAAGTGCCCTTCTGAATCAAATCAGTAGGATGCCTTTCTGGATCTTTCACTTACTTTGAAGACACTACTGACTACATTTACATATCTAGTTATTTGCCTTCATCTGAATAAGACAATAATATAATTAAGGTGTTTACGTGAAGTGCTTTTTGAATGTTGCGTCACCAGGCTATCCACGTTTCCTGCAGAGTTTCATCTTTAATTTTTCGACTTTAACTGCAGTTCGGCAGTTTCACTTTCACTTATGAACATTTCATTCATGCCCCTGTGACAAACTGGGGTAGTGGACGCGAGTAAAGACTAAGGACTGGTGGAGGAGTGTTGTTTTAACGGAATTTAATACTGCATGCTGAAATGGAAAGAAAAAAAACGTCTGCATTCCGTGATGCGTGTGTCTGCGGTCCTTCACTGACAGCCATGTGTGGATCTTCGGCGAAAGGTCCTACATGACGGTAATAGTTTGATTGCGGTGTTTACTTCTATAATGCCACTAATATATGCATACTCCACATGTCTTAATTCCATGTCTGTTTAGAACAATTATGACTTTAGTCGCATTAAGTTAATTAAAAATCGCTGTTTACATAGTAGACTCTTAATCAGAGTATTGTCTTAATCGCATTAAAATCATATTAAAGTATTGATGTCCATGTAAACGTACTCAATGTTCGACTCAAGCACACCGTCAGGGCTCTGTGAGCTTGGCTTTGCGAAGCAGCATTTTCTGTATGCACGTACATCAAAAGCAAGTAGGTTATGGCTCACACTTATTGACAGTGGAAAATGATTTATGGTTAGTCGTGTCAGGAATCCAACCACGGATTATCATGCTGTCCTCACAGAAACAGGCTCAGCCATCACACTCAATCAGGTAAGCTATTTACGTTTCAATGTAATTAATGCTACACACTTTAAACGCAGCAAGTAATCTGTGAATGGGGGGGAGGGGGACGCGAGTAAATTGGACAAACTTGGGGGGCGTGTGTCCTAAAAGGTTGAAAACCCCTGATCTAGACCATAAGGAAGCGAAAAATGAATACCTTTTCTCAAAGCACATCCTATAACAAGTCACATATTTGTTCAAAAAAAAGATAAAGTAGGAGATCTGTTGTGGCTATTTGAACATGAGTGCTTTTAATTTGAATGCAATCCAATTAAATGCATTTTTGACTAACTCTGGAAGTGGTAAAAACATTTTAGACCCCATTTATACCTATAAATAGTAAAGTCCACTTGTGACTGGATTAATAAAAAATGCCATAACAGCAGGCGTAAACAAAGCCAGCGATGAATGATGTCTTTAAATGAACTCCAGTGTTGGAGTAATTTAGTAATGGACACTTCTCACATTGCTGAGGAAGTAGTCAGTTGAATCCATCACTGAATTCACATTTCTTCAATAGCAAAAACAAAACAAGACAGAAAATAATCAACAGAAGAGAGAAAGGAAATCCATTTCTCAGTTGTTGCATATTAGAAGCATCTTCACAGCAGCACTTTTTAGTAGTTTAATGCCAAGCTTTATAATGTTAACAACTGTGTAAACGCATGAAAATGGTCCAATATTCAGGAGCGCTACTCGTCACACAGGTGTTAAGACACATGAGCCTGAAACCACTTCCAGAAAATGCCATGCTCACTCCATGCACACGCACAGCTGCCAAGAGTGCAATGTAATACACACACAGTGATCATACCCATCACTGATGGCCTTCGACCTGCCATTTGGGAACGCTTGATAGAAAGCAGTAGAGGGGTTCCTTGCAGATAAACAAAAGAAACAGAAAGAAAGAGAGAAATATGAATAAGGCAAGACAATGTCAAAGGTTTTGGAGGGAAAGATCAAAACAGATTTTGCTTTGATTGAAAGAAGTCAAAAGGTTGTTGGAATCTGTAAGGGGGATGTGAATTGGCCTTTAATATCTAAAGCACTCTATCGGGTAAAAAAATTTAAAAGACAAAGTCAGTGCATAAATACACCGTCTTTGTTTTTGTTTACTCCATGTATTTCTGAGAGCTGCTGTGCATATTTTGATTTACTCAGACGCATTAAGGTAAGTGCTCAAAGGTCAATCTCACACACACACACTTTAATTTGCTGTTATTCTCCATAGAACTCCATATAAAATCCAGAAACTAAGCTTTCTTTTTTTTTCACAGGTCGATCTAAAGGGTTAATGCTGCCAACTTATGATCAACAGTAAAAATGACAAATTTTACCTCTTCCCAACAGGGAAAACCACCAACAATCAAGAATGCACAATTATGGTGTCATGGCTTTGCAATCAAAAAATGTGGTTATAATAAAAAGTCAATGGACTACCCCTTTAAAAGGATAGTTCACCCAAAAATTAACAGTGGCAGTAGGTCCGGTGTAGCCTTTCGCTGTACCCTGATGTGCACTTCTCAAAAAATGTAGTTACATGTAGCGACGACCACAAGTGCAATTTCAGTAATTGGCTGATTTGGCACAGCTGTGATGAGTCTGGGCGGAGTTGAGAGATGTGGGGGCGGAGCATAGAACAAGTGTTTAACAAGTCTTGAGTCTTGCGGAGGAGCTCCAGATGGATACTTCTTTTTTGTGTTTATTTTATGATTAAAGTTGTTGAACGTTTGCAAGTTCCTGCCTCTTTCTTTCATAAATGAGACCAGGTTTAAACAATACTTACAGTTGCCTCACACACATTTCCGTCAAAGAATAAATAAACGCAATATCACACTCGTAGCAGTGCGATGTGGCTGTATATCGGCACTGGTGGGCGGCGTGCGTTGGCACAAGGCCGCAGTGATGATATACAGCCACATCGCACTGCTACGAGTGTGATATTGCGTCTATACAACAGTTCGACAGCATAATAGTGTATATAAAACAAGAAAATCAAACACGGAGAGTCTAAAAACCCTTTTCTAAGAGGAACTACTTTCTTCCACCATTCATTCACATCTGCAGCTGACGTCAGAACAGCAGAAACTGTTGCTCATTCACCAACGTCACTTTAGAGCTAGTGTTTGAATGATTCTCTAGCGTAATGTCTAAAGTGATGACAAAACAGGTGATTTTGCTCACATTTTAAGATTATAAGGCTGAACGGCATGAAATGCCTCAGTCTACAGAGATTTCTCAGTATTTCTCTGTTGCAATTGGGAGATCACAATATTACTATGGTATAAATACAGCACTACAACATACAAAAGAGAGAGATCAACTTAGAAAGTCATTTACCTGTTTAATAATGATTTGATCAGCTGTAGTTTAAAATTATGCTGTTTTTCTCTTAGGGCTTATTATGAGTCTCTGTCGCCATCTTGTGGATGAACATCGCTAACCGTCTTTGCTCAAAAACAGGCTAATGGCCGCCGACGCGATGTCTCTCAGAAATTATAAATATTTAAAAATAGGCACTATCCTTATAAATAAACTGCATAGTTGCAATCTAAATAACTACATTCTCGACTAAAAAAAAAACCCTTAAAAGTACATTATGTTGTCCAACAGCAGCAGTATTTGTCAAACTGTAGAGTGTCCTCAGCTTGTTGCTGTATGTGGGCGGAGTAATACACAACGATGAAGGGTTAAGAGGCTGTACTAGTGCTGTTATTTGCAGAATATCGCACGACTATCAGTCAATCAGATTCAAGAACCAGACAGAACTGTTGTGTGTGTGTGTGTGTATATATATATATATATATATATATATATAGCAACATGAATACAACTTCACCATCTGACTTGAAAATCAATTTGGAAAGAACGCATAATTTTAGATTGATTGGGTTGATTCTGTTGGGGAGTGCATCTGCAATGAATATAATAAACAACTAGCATAGATAAATGCAATAAAGAAAAACAATGCAAATTAAATAAAAGGTGTTTTATTGTTTTCTGAAGAGTCAAACTATATTCAGGTATATACTAACTGAATAATCAAATGTAAAATAATACCATATAGTCTTTGCTGTATCAATAATTCAATAAATTGAACCGCTTTTAAAGTTACAAACGGTATTTCTTATGTCTGAATGCCTTTAACATCCTTATACAGTCACAGGCCTCAAAACCCATGCAAAATGATCAATTATAATCCAGACTCAACATTGCATATCCTGCAATGTGACTATTGCAAATGATCACACTTCGATATTGATATATTGTGCAGCCCAAGTATAAATGCTCACAACGGCATCAGGACATGGGTTTATGGCAATGGAAGTTTAAATTGGGCTTTTACACGTTTACTGAATTTTCATTTTTGGGTGTACCAAAATGAAGCCTGTAAAAGGACAGGGTGTGTGAAGCAGCACTGGCGTTGGCCCCCCAGCAAGAGCCCTGAAGGATTCGGAGCTGAATACGTCAAACAGGAAGAGTCAGAACAGCCAGTGTGAGAAATTGGATCCCCTACACAAACGATCACATTGATTCATGGCCAAGTTGACAGAGCTTAACTAAAAGAAGTTTCGCTGAATTTTCTTTGGTCGATCAAGCAACACAGCGAATGCGACCATTATCCTGTGACTTATTTATTTTGTTCAATTAGGCTTCGCTGGTATTGCTTTGACGTCTAGTTTCTGTAATAAAAAGCCACAAAGATGTACACTATTAAAAATAAAAATTCCAAAAGAGGGGCAAACGCCACACTGTAAAAATATTGTGCCTGTTTTACATTTAGTTGAATCAAATGAACTTTTCCAGTCATCTCAACTTACATCAATCAAACTTGACTAAAAATATTAGGTTAAACTTAGTATAACTTAAATTTAGTTGAAACCTGACTGACTTATTAAAATAAGTTAAAGCAATATTAAAATATTTTTTGTCTTGACTTTGTCATAACATTTTTTACAGTGCATATACTGTAAAAAAAAAAAATACTGGTTGCCTTATTTTTAAGCTGAATCAAATTAACCTTATGAGTCATTTGAGCTTATATTATATTAAACTGACTTAAAACAGGTTGCTTAACTCATAAAATTAAGTTGGAACATGATTAACTTAGTTAAATAAGTTACAATTAACGAAAAACATACACTCACCGGCCACTTTATTAGGTACACCTTACTAGTACCGGGTTGGACCCCCTTTTGCCTTCAGAACTGCTTTAATTCTTTGTGGCATAGATTCAACAAGGTACTGGAAATATTCCTCAGAGATTTTGGTTCATATTGACATGATAGCATCACGCAGTTGCTGCAGATTTGTCAGCTGCACATCCATGATGCGAATCTCCCGTTCCACCACATCCCAAAGGTGCTCTATTGGATTGAGATCTGGTGACTCTGGAGGCCATTTGAGTACAGTGAACTCATTGTCATGTTCAAGAAACCAGTCTGACATAATTCGCACTTTATGACATGGCGCGTTATCCTGCTGAATTGTAGCCTCAGTTTCCTGTTCTTAGCTGACAGGAGTGGCACCCGGTGTGTTCTTCTGCTGCTGTAGCCCATCCGCCTCAAGGTTGGACGTGTTGTGCGTTCAGAGATGCTCTTCTGCATACCTTGGTTGTAACGAGTGCTTATTTGAGTTACTGTTGCCTTTCTATCAGCTCCAACCAGTCTGGCCATTCTCCTCTGACCTCTGGCATCAACAAGGCATTTGCGCCCACAGAACTGCCGCTCACTGGACCATTCTCTGTAAACCCTAGGAGATGGTTGTGCGTGAAATTCCCAGTAGATCAGCAGTTTCTAAAATACTCAGACCAGCCCGTCTGGCACCAACAACCATGCCACGTTTAAAGTCACTTAAATCACCTTTCTTCTCCATTCTGATGCTCGGTTTGAACTGCAGCAGATCGTCTTGACCATGTCTACATGCCTAAATGCATTGAGTTGCTGCCATGTGATTGGCTGATTAGAAATTTGCGTTAACGAGCAGTTGGACAGGTGTACCTAATAAAGTGGCCGGTGAGTGTATGTTGTCATGATTTATTGATCATATATTTTTTTACAGTGTAGAATGACCTTTCAATGAACAGTTTTGCAAATAATCATTTTGTAGTCATGATTTCTTTTAAAGAGACAATTTATAGGCTATTTATAAAAGTATTTAAAAAAAGCTTAATTGTGTTTTTAATCCAAACTTTTGGCCTCAGGGCTCCAGGTTAACATGTGGCACCAATTCCACCAAGGCTACATCAGGGTCTCTGCAGGTTTCATCAAGTCAAATTTAAGACCTTTTAAGATCACTAAGAATGAAATTTTAGCCTTGCACAAGGCTAAATGCTAAGGATTTTTTCTAATGGCCCAGTTAAAACATTAAAAAAACATTAATGTTGTTAATTAGACCATATTGGTAAATAGAGTTCATAAATAAACTTTTGTTAAAGGTTTTATTGAGATGTATTGCTGGTGATTGGATGGGTCTTTGCCCGATTGGGTAACTTTACATGGACAAAGGAAAATGAAGAGCCGTTTAAAATGATTTAAGACCTACAACATAATTCGAGTTTTCGGCTTAGTCCCTTTATAAATCAGGGGTCGCCACAGCGGAATGAACCGCCACCTACAACATAATATTTCAGCAAATTTAAGACATTTTAAGACCCCACAGACACTCTGTACATGCACAGCTAGTGTTATTCAGCCACCGATAAACTTCCTGTGAAAGCTTTATGTGGCTATTTTCAATTTCATAAAGTTCCTTTTACAGCATCGATGTTGTAATTTAATTAAAACACAATTAAATAGACTTAAAGCATTCAATTAGCTGTTCAAGCGTAAAGTGAAATGGTGCATATACCACATTATTCTGGCAGCACATGCAATATTACTTAATTTTAGAACTATTAATAAACAATGTATAACAGAGCTGAGTGGAGCTGCAGATCAGTGCATTTGATAAATGGTGTGTGCAGCTTGTTCCGCATTTGACTTAATGTTTCTCGAAATCAACAAAAAAATGGCAACACTTAACAGCAGAACAAATTGGTAGTGGTAGTTCAACGCAGAAAAAAGGGTTGAAGCCCTTATACTGATTAACTTAACATTTATGACTACAATACAGCTGTCACATACACATAGAACAGTCTCAACAGAACTAGTCAATTGTTTTAGGAAACATTAAATAGTTATTTGGTTTTACAAAATTGACTACACTGAAAATTAACTAACTACACTTAGAAATAAGAGCGAGCAGCACTATACACACATTTAAAAGATTATCTTTAAATTATTATTTATGAATCTGTGGAATTCATTCATTATGAAATACTATAAAACGTGTCAAATGGAGCTAAGAGTGCTACTGCTAACTGATAAATAGGCCTGTCACAATATTTATTTCTTGTTGTACGATATATTGCACCAAAATATATTGCAATAAACGATTTTTAAAAACATTTATTTAATATTTTTCCCTAACATATAAATTTGGCTGTACTCATTTTGTCAGGTCAAGTCAAACTTTACTTATAGAGCACTTTAAAGTGAGCCAAAAGTGGTGTACAGAAATATACAACAAAATAAGCATAATAGTATATAAAATACAAGATAAAATATAGCTAAACTACCTAAAAAGGCATCAAAATGAAATTAACCAGTTAGTAAGATTAGGTGTCAAATGCCAATGAAAAAAAAAAAAAAAAAAAGTTTAGTAAGTTTAGTAAAAAGTTTTAAGAGCTGATTTAAATGAAAACACGGAAGAGGCCTGTCTAATGGGCAGTGGGCAAATAATTCCAAAGTCTAGGACCTACCACAGCGAAAGCATGATCCCCTCTAAGCTTGCGCTTTGTTTTTGGCACAATCAGGAGAAGCAGATCAGCTTCCCAATGAGTGGGCTTATAGGGGTGTATCAGCTCAGAGATATAAGGTGGGGCAAGACCATTTAGAGATTTAAAAACAAATAAAAGAATCTTAAACTGTATTCCAAAATGCACTGGCAAGCAATGAAGTGAAGCTAACACGGGAAATGTGGTCATATTTGCGAGTACCAGTTAACAGGCGTGCTGCAGCATCTTGCACCATTTGCAACTGGGCAATAGCTGACCTGCTACTCCCCACATACAGTGCATTATCATCCAAGTGGATGCTGCACACTGGTGGTGGTGTGGAGAGACCCCCTTCATGATTGTGAAGCGCTTTGGGTGTATGGCCATACATGATAAAATGCGCTATATAAATACACACATTGCATAACATTACAGTAATCTAACAGAGCGGTCACAAAAGCATGGATTACTGTCTCAAACTGGTATATATTGATTTATTTTTGCTAGTTGTCTTAATTTAAAAAAGCTAGATTTAACTACTGCTTTAATTTGATTATCAAATTTGAAATCTGAGTCAAATTTCACCCCTAAATTTGTGACTGTAGGCTTATTATGGTATGTTTTAACATCAGTTTTGTTAGATTAGCTTCAGATTTGGCTTCAGTACTGACTAATCTACTGTATATGCACCAATATCATATTGTAAAGCTCCCTGTACACAATATTCATTTAAATGAGAGATTTGTGAGGGGTGAACTTGTATATGTTGAGCACTGTATACATATCTATAAATATTAACAAATGGGGACGTCATGGAAATTTACCCTATAGGCCCGAACAGTTGCGTAACTTCAGACAAAACGGAAACAAATGCAGTAAAAACGAAGGAAATATTTAACCCTGAAAGGATACTTAGTGAAATTCTTTCAAAAGCTGCACAAAACAAGCACTAGTGGTAATATTCTTTCATGTTTCCACCAAAAAGATGACGACTGACAGAAGGAATTGCCCTGCGGGTGTGCAGGAGGTGGAGCAGCGCAGAGGAACAGGTTTAATAACTCTACAGCTCCAAGAACAATGAATCCACACAAATAGGTCAAAGACAATTGGAGGCAGTGGGTTCGCAGCGCACGCTCTCTGGACACCTGCTGTTAGCCTGCTGACAAATGTGTCTCTTTTGACAACTTGCGCACAGATTACATCAAGAACTTTCCGTCTTCTTTGATCACTCAGTACATGAATGAGTTTGCAGGTGAAAGCGGGAAAGAAAATGATGTGGATGACAACTGATTTCAGTCAGGATGTTTGCGTTAGGCCTGTCACAATAATCAATATATGGCCTAATCGCACAACACATGGACATGACCTCAATCATTTTTGGTGATGCAATATATAATCGCCCATTAGTGTTGTCACGATACTGGAATTCGATACCAATCGGTACTGAAACTTTAAAAACGTCCATTTTCTACGCTGATTTGCCATTGTGTTCATGTGCTCAACAGAAATAACTGTGATTGGCCGTGAAGGTCATCAGTTCACCGCTATTCACCAATGTTTACTGAGTGCAAACACAGATACAGGGACACTGGAGCATTTTAAAGCCGCGAAGATCAGTTGGTCTGTTTATAAGCTGACATACGAGCGATCCGCTGATGAATCAACTGATTTTCACGGTCCACGGACTTTGTTACTTTATTTATAATCAGTTAATCAGGTTTCAACTAAATATTTTTAGTTATACGAAGTTTAACTTCATATTTTTAGTCAGTTTGACAGATTTTGAGTTGAGATGACTAGAAAAGTTCATTTGATTTGAAAACATTTTAGCCAGCGTGATTTCTTTTTACAGTGTTGTATTCCTTTTTGACATAAACGGCTTACTTGCTACGTAACTACGTACAAACTTTTTTGTTCTTGCTCTGATTCATTGCTGAATAACCAATCAGAGCGATCTCTTCAGCCGACGCCCAATGGTGATTCTACATGCTGAATCGGGTCAATGAGCTCCCAGACGTCAGCTTGGTGCGTCCCAGCATTTAGTTTCGCAATCGAATGTTACATCGTGAAAACTCTGGAGTAGTGTAGATACCAGTGAGAAAAAGTTGTGTTTTAAATTAAAAATGCACAAATGTAAATGCAGTCCCTGGCGGCAGAAATGTCACTAGCCAGCTAAAAAACACAGAGACTTTATACAAAGAAGGAAATGTCTGAAAGCCTCTATGAGTCAGCTGAAGGTCATGCGTCAAGAGCACTTCTTGATCTAAAACATGAAGGCATAATGGGATTGCATATACAAATGCCTCAACGTCAGGAAGTGGGTGAAGGGGCCTGACAAACCTGCAGCTTTCCTGTGAGGAATAAGACATGAGCACCACACCTGCTCTTCAAACCAACAAATTTACCCCATTTCTCAGGGCTGCAAATACAAAACAAGATAGAAAAAAACATATCAAACTACACTGGATTAGTTTACTTACAATTAGGGCTGCACTATAATGGAAAAAAACCTATATTACAATACTTTGATTTTCTGCAATTTATATTTTTGATATTTCACCAGCTAACTTAACTTAATATCTGGAAATAAGTAATAATTTTAGATGATTTTGTAGGGGAGTGCATCTGCATTCAAATTACAAACATAGACAAATAAAGTAGAACAAATATACAAATACAGTATATTCAGGTACAGAAATAATCAAGTGTACAATAAAACCGTATACTCTTCATTGTTCGAATAAGTTAAATACTATTAATCTTTTTTAAAGCTACAAATCTATTCTAAGGTTACATGCCTTAAAAACACACACGATTAATAAACTTCCACTTATTTTATGTATTTTATGTTAAATTGAAATGACTCCATAATTGTACCTCTAGCACTTCCTGCAATGTGTCTATTGCGATATCGATGCAGTGCTTCCCACACATAGACTTTACCTTGGGCGGGCCGCTATATTTGGTGACACTTTATTTGTTTACTATTAGGGGTGTGACGAGATGCCTACTCCACGAGACGAGACGGGGTTCACGAGAACGAGACGAGATTTTTACAGTATTTTTAAGAAATCCTCAATGATGAAATATATGAATGGAAAATTGTCTTTTAATCAACTGACAAAAAAAAAAGAAAAAGAAAAACAAATGGCAAAACTATTTAGCTGTTTTTTTTTTTTTCTAAATCAACTTATAACTTATATATTTTAATGAATTATACGCAGTAAAGGACATGCAAACACTGCTAAATATTTAGCTATAAACGCTACTGACTGGCTTCTCCCCTGTACAATTTCACATGAGAAATCAAACTTCTTCCCACACACTGAACTTAAAAAATATATGTAATTTTTAGTATTTAATTTTTAATTTAATAAATCAGTTTCACTTTCATTTAGCAAGATTTCATTTATGCCCCTGTGACTCACTCTGAGCTACTGTATGCGATCATGTGAATATGAAGTATGGACTGATAGGAGAGAGTTGTTTTAACGGAGTTTGATACCGCATGCCAATGAAAAAACAATTTAATTCAGCTTTTCCCGGACAGCATAAACATGCGTTCCATGATGATGATGTGACGATGAGTCTCCAGGAGATCATTCAGTGAGTGTGTTTGTTTACGCGCGCTTAGAGATGTGTGTGTCTGTGGTGCTTTACTGACTCGCTATAGGTGTGTATGTCCTGTCGCATAGTTTGACTACAGCGTTTACATATCTGCACTTCAATAATGCAACTAAAAGAGGAATAGTCCACGTCCTAATTCCATTTGTGTTTGCGACGATTATGACTTTAAGCATATCTGATGTGCTATTCCATTGCGTTGATACGAACCATAATGTGTGAGGCTGCAGTTGTAGCCTATGTTGGACACGTCACCCGCTGAACTCCAGTGAAAAAAGCGGTTATGTCACACACGCCCGCCCAACCGAGTGTCAAGCGCAACTCCGAGGCCAGCCTGGGTTGCCAGGTGTGTGCAAAGCACTTGATTTGCACATCAAATCCAATCCTGCCTCCAATAATCAATGCTAATTTCACCCTCACGCTCCATCATAACATCACAACTCACGAGACAACTTTTCACCTCGTGAAATCTCGTCGCAATTTAATCTCGCGAGATCTCGTCATACGAGATCTTGTCACACCCCTATTTACTATTATTATCATCATCCTTTTGTATCCGCCCAAGAGATATGCGATCGATTAACCATGCAATGGAACTCTCACTGTACACGTTTCATTCTGCTGGTTCTGTGTGCGCGAGAACGGTCAACACTCCCACAGACAATCTCACGTGCTCTGCAGTCTGCAGAGACCCACAGAGACGCGCCTTTTGGGGAATTAAAACAATGCGTCAGGCCGTCGTTTCAATCTCCTAGAATGTCCAGGATTCGACTTTTGCTTTCGCTTTCTAAGCTGTCATTAATTGTGTGCATTTCTGCATTACCTTTTTATTAAAGCCCGATATATTTTCGCTTGGCTTAGCAGCGGACTGCGTTTGTTTTTTAATGAGAAACATTAAATAATTCTTTAATCTAAACAACTCAGAAAAGCTTTACTGTAAAATCAGAGAGGACGAAATTACATCTAAACTGGCTGCAAAATATGTTCACCATAAGAAATGGTTCATTAACTAATTTGTCTTATTGAAATAATGTACACTTTTTATTTTTGTAATTATTATAATTTTTTTCTCTGTCATCTCGGTCTCATTTGCTGTATATTTTATTAATTTGATGATGTTAATATATTACATATGCTATACATATCTAAAATGCTTTGGCAATACTGTATAAAATGGTATGCCAATAAAGCTACTTGAATGCGCACATGGCTCCTGAATAGCATAAAGTAGGAGAAATAGTGGATTTTTTATTTTTTATTTCAACAGCATAAAAATGATAACCAATTGAAAAGAAACAGTGTCGTAATAAAAATATTGTTAGAAATCACATAATTTTTTTGTTTGTCACATGTAGTTAACCATTTATGTGCCATGGGTAGGCATGGGACGATAACCATTTTCAAGGTATACCGCAGTTTGGAAAAGTCAAGGTTTTAAAACCGTCAAAATTTTCTGCTATACCGTTCCTAAGGTATGTGTATGATTACTTATTTACGTTTTTTTTTTTTTTTTTTTTTAGGACAGCAGTATCTCCAGCAGAAAAGATCTCCAAAGATGTAGTTTTAAATTGTAAAAAACATTTTGGAAACTAATGAAGACAGCAGAAGTCAATGATTCATTTGAATTATTTAGCCTGACATGCTTACTGTTACAAAATATTTTAAACGCTTCTCAAAATAAAATGCATTGTGTTATATTTTTATAGGGGAAGAAGTTTTAGTTTTTTACCCAGACATTTAAAAAGAATATATTTTAGAGCAGTAATCACAATACCGTGAAACTGTGATATTTATATCCAAGGTTATCATACCATCAGAATCTTAAACCGGCTCATGCCTAGCCATGGGTAAAAGGTGTATTTCAATCCGGCTACCACCGCAATTATATTTCAAACCTGTGGGAAGCACTGCGATGCTAAAACGATATTTTGTGCAGCCCTACTTACAATTTATGTTATGTCACTTATTTTATTTCTTTACTAGTGCACTTTAAATCAAATTCTTAAGTTAGAAATGCAATCTCCGTTTTTGTAGATCTTGCCTTTCAGCAAGGCCAAGGATAGAGATCTTGTGCTTTTTTTAAAAATAGCTTGGTTATCACTTCTGTAGTTGCACAACCATTCGAAGATGAAAACTACAACAATGAGGGATTACAATGCAGAATGCAGAGCTTCACTGCTTTATTTAGAGACAAAAGCGTGCAAACCTATTCAACGTTATGCCATTTTTACACCCATGTGCATTCTTTGCTAAATCCTAAGGCGTTTGCTCTTGCTTTAACTGTGATGCCGTTTTAATACGTCAATAAAGCGACTTCTATTTTCATATCTCTTTAAAGGTCACTTCCTCTTTCTTATGGTGTTCATGGGGAACAGAAAGTGATGAGTGAAAGTCAAAATGATCAAGGGCCATTTCCTGGCAATTTAGTGGAAGGGGAATCTTCTCAAGAACTGTGACGTCTCGCATCTTCCTCAGTTAGCACAATCATCATCCATATCCTTACCGACAGACTCCATACTTAAAAGGAAAGACGAAATGAAGTTTTGCTGATAATGTGCTAATCCTAAGGCTATCCTATATGTAGGAGTTCTTCTTCAGTAGAACATTTATGAAGCTTTATAAAGTCTGTGTAAAGCGGAAGTTGCTGAGGCTTATTTGAGTATGTTCATGCACTTCCAACTGAAACCGAATATTGAGTAGGGCTTTTTATTATATAATTTATTTTTACCATTTTTTCCCCTCCGCTGTATTAAAATGGAGATTTTAAAACCTTCTAAAAAACATTTTATTGCAAATTAATTAAAGTAAGCTTAAATGTCATCAATTTTAAATTGCCTTGTTTGCTTTGCTTTTATTTTGTTACGAATCACCTGTCTGTGTAAAGGTCGACCTCTGACCTCTCAATAAGTGTAGTGACAGCATGTGTGCAGCACAGAATGTACAGATTTGTCTTAGTATCCTACCAAGCGCTGACAGTAAACATCAAGCGCATGCAGCATAACATCATGCAGATGTTACACATGTTTGAAGGGGCTTATCAGCGGCGGTGCACAGAGCGGAGAGCGGCTTCTGCACATCACAAGATAGGAAACACACGCTAACATCACTTAATCAGGCTTTAAAAAAAAAAAAAAAAAAAAACGTCTGGTGACGAGGCGGAAACAGAGGCGAATCTTTAGAAACTGGATGGTTTATTGGGTGAATTTTGCTTTGTTTTTTCCCCACAAGCAAAAAGAAAATTCACCAACTAATGTCAAACTTTCCGAAAGTCAAGTAATTGTAACCACAGGTCGTCTTTTATTTTCAGCAAGTGGTTTGCAGGACGGAGGAGTGCAAATAGTGGATGTTTTCACAGATTTCTGCAATGACTTTAAAACCAGTTGCTCAAGATGTTCACCTAAAGCTTATAAAGGGAAACTATAAACTCCAATGTGTTGAGTTTGAGAGCCATGAGGTGTCAAAATAATTTCCTCTCCAAGCACAAGAGCAAAATAAAGTCTCACACTTTCATTTACTGGACATAAAACGGTTTCAAATATTTCTTTTTGTGATCTGCATTAAAGACAACACAGGCTGAAATGATATGAGAGTGAAGAAGATTTAACGCGATAGTTTTCCCAAAATTTAAATTTCCTCATTATTTACTCACAATTTTAAGATTTTCTTTCTTCTGTTGAACACAAAACAATATTCTGAAGAATGGTGGGTAAAATCAGCCATCAATATGCATAGTAGGAACAAAACAAATACAATGGAAGTCAATGGCTGCTTTTCTCCAGCATTCTTCAGTATATCTTCATTTGTGTTCAACAGAAACTTAAACAGGTTTGGATCAAATGGAGGACGAGTAAACCATGACAAAATATGGGTGATCTGTCCCTTTTAAATGTTTGCTATCTACTAACAACTATCACTTGAAGTCAGATTTGCTGCAGTATATCGAAATTACAGCAGAGTTTGGCTACAAATTATCATCAAACACACCTGAATCAAGATCTTCAGGATTACTTTTCACTTAAAAATATGATTCACTCTCAATAAAATGGTTCTTCTTTAGCATTTGGATTTAAAAATCTGGTACAAACATGATTTGTCAAAACAATTTTAAAAAAGATCTTTAAATTATAACAAATTCAGCCATTAAAATAAAAAGTACACAACTGACCTTCATTAACCTGCTCTGAGGCCTGTTGCACAAAGCTGGTTTGGGTTTTTATTCAGGTAAGTTTGCGGTTTGTTTGAGGAAGCGATGAGTTTTTGGGCTCAGGAAGGTGGGTTGGTTTTGATCGAGTTTCATCACCATGGTAACTTACACCACACAGCTAACCTGCTGTTAAAATCAAACCCAAACTTGACCAAATCAGCAGTAGGGATGCAACAATTAACCGATTTCACTATTAACCGCGGTTTAATTCGTCACTGTTAATTAATCGTAAAGGCTTCTCAACATCACGTTTCTGCACGGAACATAACTGCTGCAACTAAACAATGTTATGCCAACTGTGCGCTAGTTTAAAGTGCCGAGCTTGTACACCGAGGCTAATACGCACGCACACTGGATTAACTATGGCTGAGGCTATTAACTAAGGGCCGTTCACATATCATGTCTTTTACACTCTAGTTCGTTAATTCTAATGGGGGCACACGGCTTGCGTGCATATTGGGAGTAGTGTTGTCAGGATACTGGAATTCGGTAGCAATCGATACTCAAGTTTTAAAAACGTCCATTTCCAGCTAACATTTGAGCGCTACTGAGCACGTTCTTAAACAGTGCTGATTTGCCGTTGTGTTCACGTGCTCAACAGAAATGACTGTGGCCGTGAAGGTCATAAGTTCACTGAACTCACCGCTGTTTACTGAGTGTAACCACAGATACAGGGACACTGGAGTGTTTCAAAGTCATGTCGATCAGCTGATTTGTCTATAAGCATACGAGCGGCGATCCGCTGATGAATCGCGGCAAACAGGATTTGTTTGGTTTTGCCAACCCGAAACTGCAAGCCGGAGTTTGTTTAACTGGTTTTGTGGAACAGGCCTCTGGAAACTCCCCTCACATTTATGAATGTAAATACAATATTAACTTCTTTACAAACCATCCAGTTGATCTTTTGTGCACGCCGGGTGATCATTAAAACAAAAAACGCTGCTTTTGAGTGGTGTCAGAAACACAATTTAATCAAAGATCATCAATGTGTCAATGAGTGCTTGTTAAATTAAATGGTGTCTTTAATCAGGTCTGTAATATTTGACCATTTTTGTACTCCTGTGTCATCATAGTGGAGTAAACCTTTATAGTGTTGGACGTAAACAACAAATATAATCCAATAGCAAAAAGAAACAGCAATCTATGATAGTGTTTCAATTAGGGCTGCACGATACTGGAAAAATATGCGATGTTGTTGAGTATTGCAATAATGATATTTCTTATGATGTAGCATTTCCTGTGAAAAACATGCTATTATTATCATTTATTTATTTAATTATATTAAAATAAAGAAATAAAATATATTTTTCAGATCAAATTCAGACTAAAAAAATGAAGGTGTCAAGCTGCAAACATTTAGTCTTTAAAACACCATGAATGAATAAAAACCTCAGCAGATATTCAGACTCTGATTGGCTGTTGTGGTTTTCCTCTCTCGTCTCGACTCCTGCCATTAGTGTTTATTTTCAGCTCTGGGTTCAGCTTTGGCCCGCTCCTAACCCTAACCCTAACCCCAAACAGCAACTAGGAGGCGGGGATAAAGTTAGAAAGACCATATCTAATTGGTCAAATTTAGATAAACATCTAATGCATAAAATAAATGTCATTTATCATACATGTCTGCAATAGGTATACTATTATCGTGATAATGATAATTTAGCAATATTTTGGATAGCCCTAGTTTACATTCCAAAATAGGGAAAACAATATAGCAGATTACAGTAGCCAGCAGTGTGAAATATGTCACATCTGCCATCACTCACACAATTAGTGTTAAACTTGCTATGCAATCGGGCTGCATGTTTCTGGCTAAAATGAGAATCACAATTTTTTTTTGGCTTAAAATCAAGATCACAATTTTCTCACAATTCTGTAGATGTAAAATAAAGGTTAATATGAGTAGGCTATTATTATTGTTATTTACCAAACATATGGTAAAACAACAATAATATTACGCCTATTTGTGTGGGTCTACTGTTGGTTAAAATGCTCAATTTTGTACAGACTTAGAATGGTGGACTTGAATAGACTTTAAATTTGTCCTGGTTGTTAATGGCAATAAAGTGATTACATCAATAAAGTGATGACATCAGAATACAACTATTCATAATTCTGAAGTTGAATTATTATGTTTGAGACATATGCTTTACCATTTGTCATTGACAACTTTATTGGACCATTTTTTTCACTGGTAAAACGAGACATTTGTCATTATCAGATTCCCTCTTGCATTATACTCAACATTATATAGGCTAGAGTAGATATACTGACCCTGTAAACATTTATTTTCAAGCACAAAAACATATCAAAAGCTTGTCATAATCATAACTCTAAAATGCGATATGAACATTTAAATGATGTGCGCGCTTTCGGTTTCACTTTCACTGCCGAGTACGCTCATGCCATGGCTGCCATCACTGTGAGACTGTGTGTGCGCGTCCTCTCAGTAGTAAACAAACAGTGTGTCAGCTTTTGTGTGATTTCAAGGTTTCGGATACATCGTTACATTAGGACAGAAATTACATTTTGGGGTGTATTATACCTTATAAATACAGTATGTGACACTTTTAACACCATTTGGAGGTATCCATGTTGCTGAGCAACGTATATAAAACCATGTGAAGACTTGTGCGACCGCCTTTATGCTTCTCCCGAACTTGAAAATATAATTGGCTGAATCATAGAAATGCTCTATTAAGATCGTGTGGGGGGTCGAATCGAGATCGCAATCTTTTTTCGATTAATTGTGCAGCCCTACTATGTAATATAATGCTAAGGTGAAAAAAAATATTGGGTCAAATTTCAGATTTATGTAATTTGATGTGAATTGAGATCTCAATTCACATCAAATTACATAAATAAGTGATTTTTTTCTTAAACAGAAATAATAATAAATGCAAGTCCAACGTTTCAAATAACTTTAGTGAAAACATAAGAAAATAAATAAAACAAAATAAAATAATGTTCCGTCATCATTTATCATAAAAGATCATACATATTGAAAGTGGCAACCCTAAAATTGTTTATATTTTAAATTATTAAATATTTATGGGTACATTATATTATAATTATATTTAAAAATATATATATTAAAAAATATTAAATAGGTAAAGATTTGAAGGACAGCGGCAAAGAATAAAAGATTTTACTTGATCAAATGACATTTGGTATATAAAACTGACAATGCTTGAAAATAAGCGTTAAAAAAACTAATTTTAAAATAAATTATTTAATTAAAAAGAAAAAGATATTTAGATATAAAATCAAATATTTTATTCAAACAATTAAAAAATGAATACAAAACAAATACATACAACTCAGATTATAATCATCTCAACTTAAAAAATAAGTACTGATTAAATAAGAATTAAAAAATGTATCCAAAATTTGATAAAAAATAAAATAATAATAATAATAATAATAATAATAATAATAAGTACAAAACTACGTAATTATTCAACCTTAAAATAAACTGAATATTTTCCAAATAACATTTTACCCATTAATAAATAGTTTTTCTCACTGTATTCATCTGGCCTTTATTTCTCTAGCGCTTTTACAATGTAGATTGTGTCAAAGCTGCTTAACATAGAAGTTCTAGTAAATTGAAACAGTGTCAGTTTTCAGAGTTGAAGTTCAGTTCAGTGTGGTTTAATTTTCACTGCTGAAAGTCCAAACACTGAAGAGCAAATTAAATGGGGGTCTTTTTATCATATTTCAGATCCATGGCATCTAAATAAATCTGTGTAAAAAAAATTGTATAAAGTAAAAGGGGAAAATTAAAGCTGAATTACAGTTTAGGTAATGCTTGAAAACTTTTTCCCATCTCTGAACCATATGTATTTCTAAATTAATGAATAAAGGAAGAATTTATATGAATAATTGTGCACACTTGTCATCAGTCACTGAAAAACATCCATACCATGGGTCTCCAGGACATGTTTGTGTGTTAAACCACCGACACTAATTTAAAAAAAAACTCAATAAATAAATAAAATACTCAAGAAACCCAGAGGACAAACTCTGCCTCAGACACTTCCTAGGAAAAACTCAACTTTTCAAACCAACAGAAGTCATTGATGGGCAAATATTTAAACACCTGCAATAAAAAAATGTTATTTACCTGCAAAAGAACCAAACGCCCAAGTGAGCAACAACAGCAAGAGAGAAGCAGTACCTGTCCTCGTCCCCGTCGATGGGAATGGCGATCCCGAACAGGCTGTTGACCGCGGGCGTGTGGAGCTGCAGGCCCTCAGGGTTCAGGGGTCTGATGGAGAGTCCCGAGCTCTGCTGCAGCCCCTCCGGCTTCCTCGGGCCCTCGTCCGCGGGGCCAAAACCCGAGAGGCTCATATGTGCACCCAGTCCCACCACTGACCCGCTGGGCACTCCCTGAGGCTGGTTCTGCTGGGGAGCTGCAGTCTGCTTTGGCACGCTCTGGGGGGTATTAGAGGCACTGGACATTACAACAGGCACATTTAGCACGCCGGTGTGAGAGCTGACAGACACAGTTACTGCTGGCTGGATGAGTGGCGCTAAGGCCTGCGCCACCGTGCCCATGCCCGGCTGAACTGCATGCTCCAGCTGGCTGATGGGGAGGCCTATCCCAAGCACATGCGCACCCCCGGCAGCAGGGGTCATGATGGGCGATGGGCACTGGGTTAGGGGGGTCACCAGGGGAAGAGTCGGCACTGAGACCACCGGCGAGCCCGGAGGCTGATGCTGCGCTCTGTAATCTGTGACTAAAGTCTGAAGCACCTGAACGGGCTTCTGCAGCTGTTTACCTGCATAAAACGGCTGCGGCTGGGTTGTGGAAGGCATGCTGGGAGATTTGGCATCGCCAAATGGGTTCTGCGGCGCAATGCCAAAGGGGTGCTGCTGGAGCTCCACTGGAGGGTTTGATGGTGCAGAGTTGTAGCCGCTATCTGTGTGTGGGTCTGCGGCGAGCGTGGAGACATGCGCAGCCGCCCCGTCCTTGTCCACGCTGTGGTCAGTGTGTTTGACATTATCCACAGTCCGGCCAGCATCAGTTTCCCGCTCATAAAACTCAGTGCAGGTCCACCTACCTCTCTTGAAGGGTTCACCTGTACCGTGGTCTAACTTGATGACCCTGAAACGGGAACTGCAGGTGCTCACTGTGGCCGAGCTGCTGACTGATGTTGTGTGCGCGGTGTTTGGTGTGGAGGTTTGGGCAGAGGCAGGGCTCATCTGGCCCGCAGCTCGGGCGCTCGGGGTAATCTGAACAGCACTAGCATTGCGCGAACTTTCCTGGCCAGATGTTTCGGCTTCGCTATGCAGCGGTTCGTCCGTCAAACTAACGTCACAGGCCTCCTGCTCGAAATCTCCACCTTTGGACATGTCGTACATCTCGGACGAGGACACGTCCTCAGTTCTGGTGGAGTCGTCCGGGTCGTCCAAACTCTCGGTGTCTTCCGTGTTGTTGTTTGCCGCCACCTGCGCCTGCGTTACTACGCTCGTGATCTGAAAACAGCTCTTCTTTTTCGACGGCATTTTAGACATTTTGACCGCTTTAGGTGGGTTTTTCTGGTTTTACGACAGACTGAAGGGCGCAGCTTCAATTTAAGCGCAGTTCCTGTAAAACTGTATGCTATAATTCTCAGTTAGCGTCAAGCTAACGTTACCTCCAGAGATCCGCGCGTCCTCATCGCGGCATTTTCAGACCTTTAATTGAGTTCAAACTGTACTCACGAAGCTCAAACACAACGACAGCTTTATTCCAGCAGTGTTTAATCCTCCCGAGCCCGTGTGCTTACTCTCCGTGGCCTAAATGAAGGCCATGTCCCGGTGTGAGAGTTTCCCTCAGGCCGCTGGCGCGGATCAAACTCCAGCCGCTGGACTCACTCGACTCTGAGGCGCGTTCAGCTTTCAGCGCTCCTCCGTCTGAAAAAGCACGTATCCTCTAGAAAACACGCTGGACATGCATGTCGACGCGTAATAACGCATGTTGACTGTCTGCTCCTGAAGTTATTTCAGCCTGAGAGAACAGAATGCGGGTCTGTCAGTCTGTGTGCTGTCAGCTAACGGCTGCTCTTCCTCTGCTCTACACAAGATGGCTACGTATCGCACGCGCTGCACTATGGGTGACTGCGCACAGGCGCACGTAAATCAGTCGAGAATACCGAGCGCTGCGTACGATTCTTGTTTGTCAGAGGAAACAAATTCAGACGGCAAATATTTGTTTTGTAACAACGGAAAGTTTGTATTCCTCATTTTTGGACTGTCTTAATGTTTTCTTTATGAATTTAAATGATTGTTCTCCTTTTGTATATTGATAAAGTAGTTTTATTTTCCAATGATTTTGTGTCCCATACGGTAAAAATATGTTTTTCTGCAAATATATTTCTGAACATATATGTGTTTCACCTTCCATATATTTCAATCCAAGAAAATACATTCACATGTAGGCTAACATTAAGATAATCTTATCAACCATTATCAACCATCAATCTCATCAACCAATCAGCATACTTAGGCTAATATTATATATAGAGAGAGAAAGTAGATCTCCATACACAATCTACTTTAGGGTAAAAAAAAAAATTTGTTCACACTAAAATATATTTAGAAAATATATTTATATAAATGGCATTGGCATTTCTGTGTGGATTTTGCATGTTCTCCCCGTGTTGGTGTGGGTTTCCTCCAGGTGCTCCGGTTTCCCCCAGTCCAAAGACATGCACTAAAGGTGAATTGGGTAAGCTAAATTGTCTGTAGTGTATGAGTGTGTATGGATGTTTTCCAGTACTGGGTTGCGGCTGGAAGGGCATCCGCTGCGTAAAACATATGCCGGAATAGTTGGCGGTTCATTCCACTGTGGTGACCCCTGATAAATAAAGACTAAGCCAAAGGAAAATGAATGAATTAATGAGTATTGATCGACTGTACTTGCTAATGTTTGCCCAGTAATTCTAGCAAAGTCATGTTACCAAACACAATTTGTTCTCTGTTCAACTTTTTCCGGAAGAAGTTCACGCAGGGGGCGAGGAGGAATGCAGACAGAAACATCTCTGCTGCTGTTTGTTTATTGGTTCAGCTCATTATTTTAGGCACGAGTCTATTCCAAAAAGTAGAGGAGGCCGTGTTTGTTTTGCTCTTGAGTTCGCCCGTCCTCTCTCCTGCCCAAACCAAACAGTAGAGAGATTTTTAAAAATGAGTGAGCGACCTAATAATAATTATGATTAGCACTCTTTTTATAGGAGAAGATTGAGCTTTCTAACAATTTAGTTTAGTGTAAGAGGAGAGTTCAAAACGTCAACAAAAGGCGCTCTGGAATTTAAAGCGTGGTGTTACACAACATATGACTGTTTATTGTATTTTCCTCAGTCCCGTGGTGTACAGGACATGCTTGTTATTTTAGCTGGCTGCATTTACACGTCCAAGTGCTAAAACCAGTTTGCGTTTTTACCATACGAGGGCTCTGAATCAATCGTCTGAAGAAGACAGGTGCTTTTTGTCATGTCCTGACACATACAGTACTGTGCAAAAGTCTTAGGCCCCCAGTTACATTTGTTGTTTTAGTGAGGGTATAATGACATTATACATTACTTCTATATATAAATGGACAGCTTTTAATAAATGGACAGCTTTCACAGGTCAGGCCAGTACAGTATGACATTATAAGAAGACACGGGATCAGCTTTCACTGCTATGCAGATGATACTCAATTATATATTTCAACAAAACCTGATGAGACGTCTGAACTGTCTAAGCTAACTGAATGTATTAAAGATGTTAAAGACTGGATGACCAACGATTTCCTTCTCTTAAATTCAGACAAAACAGAAGTATTACTAATTGGGCCTAAATCCTGCACACAGCAGATCTTACAACGCAATTAGAGGGATACAAAGTTAGCTTTAGCTTTACTCTAAAAGATCTGGGTGTTATACTAGACAGCAATTTAACTTTTGAAAATCATATCTCCCATGTCACAAAAACCGCCTTCTTTCATCTGAGAAATATCGCTAAGTTACGAAGTATGCTATCCATCTCAGATGCAGAAAAGCTAGTTCATGCTTTCATGACTTCTAGGCTGGATTACTGTAATGCTCTGTTCGCTGGTTGCCCAGCATCCTCTATTAATAAACTTCAGCTAGTACAAAATGCAGCTGCCAGAGTTCTTACCAGGTCTATAAAATACACTTAATACACAAATACACTTTATTAAACATGTACACATAGACATCACCTATGTACTATAAAATTGCAGGTTAAATATGTATATAATAACTTATATTTGATTGTAACTTGATTTGTAACTTGGGCGCCTTTGGTGGTGCAGTGGGTAGCGC
>CAIGQV010007757.1:1840785-1861280 GCA_903798115.1 Danio jaintianensis
TAAAACAGTTTGTCCATCTCAACTCTTCACCTGACCACTTTATCACTGGCTTTGTTGCAATAGCAAATATATTTCTTAATTCCACACCACAATGTGACTGACTTAAAGTGTTGAAACCAAAATAAATCGAGGACCGAATTAGCAGAGGAACTTTGTAGTTTATTTATTATTTTTACCTGGAGGACATTAATGAACAATGGAGGAAAATGACGATACGCAAATCACTGGGTTTGTTTACAGTCCACAGTGAACAAAATGGAGGCCGTTTCTTGATAAAGGCGATAAAAGCTCTCATAGTTTACAACCATGTGACCAAACCAGAAATCTTTTTTTAAAATAGCCTAAATGTTTGTTTTGACGTCAATTAACGATAACATATCGCTATAAGTGCGTCGTTTTAAATAGTAGTCCCGTATCACGTAGGAATTAAATCATATATACACCGTGTCCAGCTGTTCTACATATTTAGCTAACTTTCTGATGAATAACCTGCCTACTGAACACCCCAGCGTTATCCGTCCAATCAGAGGGCGTATTAATCCGCGCGCTCGCTTTGTGCTAATGGGCCGCAGCCTGAGCACGCGTGCGCGGAGGGATATTTGAGGGACTACACCCTGTGGAGCAGCCGGGACTCTTTCTTTACCGCTCAAACTCACATTAGAGAAGGGGGGCGTGTGGGACATCCACATATCCTGCGAGCTCAAACTGAAACGGCACCAGGCTGTCCGCATCGTCGTCTTTAAGTTGAAAGTTAACCGGTGTGCGTTTGAGAAGAAGGCAAACATGTCGTGGCAAGGCTACGTGGATAACCTGATGTCGGACGGATCGTGCCAGGACGCCGCCATTGTTGGGTGCAGCGCGGACGCTAAATACGTTTGGGGAGCGCAGGAGGGGGGAACATTCGTAAACATCACGGTAAATAAGTGTATTTAATTCACTCTTTGTGTTTTATTTGTGTTTAGCCTGTGGATGTGTTTCAGTAACTAGTAGTAACTAGTAAGCTGCCTAAGTAGACGGCGCATAGGCGCGGACTACAATGCGCCTCAGTACTGGTGTTTGTTTGAAACCAACGGACAAAAAGAAAATGTCGTTATTTTTTATTTTTAAACAGCTGGTTATTTTATAGCGCGGGATTTTGATTATAAACGCGCTAAAATGCTGCTAGTGCCCTTATGTGCTGTATTCGTAGTCAGCTTTTAAGGTTATAGGCACACGTCCAGCGTTTCGATCAACCTGTCAGCCAGTTTATTAGAAATCCTGGGCCTCGGCTTACATATTGCTGACTACAATCAATTTTAAAACCATTCTTATGATTTCAATGTGAATTTTCTTTACCTTTTTTATTTTATGCACTAGATCGTCATGGTTAGCTCCTTTGTAGTTGGCGAAAATCGTCGATTACAGATTCATGTACTTGAATATCAAGCGTTGAAAGTCTAGAAGACGTTAAATATTTTACAATGTTTTAAAGGAAGGGTGTTTTCTGTCATAAAGAAAGGGGTGTTTTGTTGTAAAAATGCCGATTTGATCAACCGGTCAGATCTGAAAATCACCAGTTTACGCACATGCACTTGTACGCGGGAACGTGCGCGTTATTCACCCGCGGAATGTGCGTAAGATCGTTCTAGAATACGGGAAACATGCCGCTCCAGCTCTCTTCCTGTTGTCCAAGATGGCGCTCCATAAATGGGTGTTAAAGGGGAAGCTCAGCCATAAAAAAAAAAAAAAATCAATTTACTCGCCTTTGTGTCCTTTTCGAGCCTTTCTGGATTGTTCTCAAGATATTTGAACAATGTAGTTCCATTGATGGCTATAGTAGGAGAAATACTTTGTCAATGGCTACTAAATTCCAGTTTTCTTTTGTTCAACTGAAGTAAAACTCAAATGAACAAATGAAGGGTGGGGAAAATGACTATTTAAAAACGTCTAACCTTGTAATTTAATAACCTCCTTATTACATTTTCTTTTTAATTTACTCTTATTTAATAGGCAGCTTTTAATAGCCGTTTTGCCCAAAGGGTTGGTGAAATATGTAAACATCAGATCTACAAAATTGGGAACAGGTTAGGCTTTTTTAAGACTCCCCTTCTCTTTAAGAGTTTCCTTCTGTTCAATGCAAGATATTTTGAAGAATGCTGGTTTCTGGCAGCCATTGACTAATTGAGTATTCAAAGTCTCATGCTCTCTGAGGTGCTTTTCTTGTTGCACAACATTGTCAACTAAAAGCAACAGAATTGTTCATACATTCTAACATTTTGGTGGCAAATTAATCAAAATATTGATAGTCTGCATAAACTACTAAGTTAAATTTGTCCTTTTTTAAATGTGTGCACTTTGTATTGACAAACAACAATGGTGTACTAGAGGATTAATATACGTTCTGTCACAAAGTGAAATCACCATATATTTGCCTGGCATGCAGAATACAGCATTTAAATTATGATTAGTGTTAACTAGGATAATTTTGACAGCATTCTTGTCAATAAATTAGAATTTGACAGCATTGTTAAAAAAAAAAAGCTATGCATTTACCTATTTTATGCACGCTTTTGGTTTATCGCATTAAACAAACACTTGATGGAAACACCAAGATGTGCATAAATTTAAAATGTGCTATAAAAAACCATGTGCATAACTGAGTGTAAACTTTACTATTGTCTAAACACTAATTTTCATATGAATTTAAAGTTGATTTTGCTTTGCTATCAAATATGAGTATTCTTTGGCTTCCCGCTATGCAGTGAGATCTAGATTATAAAAGTTGTGGTTTGCCAACTTCCTTATTAGCAGTAATTCCCAAAGATGAAAGTTTCTGAGGTTTAGATAAACCAAATCGTGGTTGTAAGGCGTTTCCCGCTAGTCCCAGCTCATTACTGCTATGTCATCCCAAACCTGTAAGACTTCTTCTGTTGAGGCCTGATGCTCAGTTAGTCATACTGGTTTGGAGAGAGCCAATTGTGCCTCTGAGTTTCCTCTATAATGCCTTGAGCTCATGCTTGGCTAGCAGTGAAGTTAAACTTCAGACTGTGTTTGTCGCCAAACAAATGCTTCCAAACCTTGCTGGAAATAACACCAGCTCCCGAATCCTCACCAGTGTTGAGCTGCTTTCAGTTTTATGTGGTTTGACCTCAGGCTAAACCATTGGGAGAAACGCAGCCAGAACAAACAAAGCTATGCAGAACAAGCAACAATAAAAAAAACATGGGGGAAAAAACGACACGTTCAGACTTGATCTGTGTGGCGTTTGACATAAAACCGTTGTTTGTCGTGATTTAATGCTTCTAGTTTGAGGGTTTGGCTGAATATTTCCCACCATCGTCTTGCAGAAGCTCCTTTTAAGGATGATGGTCTTAAATCACCTTCTCATCATATTCCAGAAATATCCATTGAACGTTTCAGAGTACTCTAAAAATACATTTCTGTTTTTGTTGTTAATGATTAAACTGGAGCACTTGATGTGTTCGTTGGAGGAAGTACACCGATCAAGCATTGGAGTTAAAGTAAATGTACAATTGAAATATAATAATTAACTCAAATTAAAGTGTTAAGTCCCCTTTTTCAATTGTAACTTTTTATTTATTTATTTTTTTAACTATTTATAATCTGAAGTGGGAAAAGTTCCATAGCTTAATAAGTAATAAGCCAAAGCAATGTGTTTGTGTGCTGATTAATATATATATATATATATATATATATATATATATAAAAAATGAGATTTAAAGCATTGCATTGGATAAAGTCTGTTTAACTTTTAGGGGGAAAAAATTGCAGATCTAAAAGTTGTAGTTTGTACTTTGACAGTTGTGAGGGTGCATGTTTGGTAATTTTAACTGTTATATTGGTTTAATCTTCAAAATAAAAATCTAACTTCAGATTTTGATGGACAAGTCCGCTTGCTTTCAAGACATATTTACTTAAAAAAAAAAAAAAAAAAAACTCATTTGGACTTGTGAATTGATAATGGGAGATTAATTTGAAATTGTAAGTCCCTTTTTCTTCTGGCCTACAGATGATATTAAGCAATTCCTTGATTTAGATTTTATTTATTTAACATTGCTGCAATTTACCCTTTTTATTATAGTTTTTGTTTACCTAGTTTATCAACTTACTACTGATGACATTGACAACTTTGTCTATAGTACATTATTATTATTATTATTTATTTATTTATTATTGTTATTTTTTAAATCATTTGATGCATGTTGCTGACTATCAGTTTAATTAAATTACTATTAATATTTTTTTTTTCATGCTTTCAATGAGTTGAACTCCCATGCAGCAGAGATGTTTTTCTGCAGTATCAACTGCTTAACATAAGTCTTGTCGTCGATCCCAGTTGTAAGAGCAACAAATAATACCTTTACCTTTAGTTGATCATTTGGAAAAGTGGCAGTGGTGTTTTTTTTTTTTTTTTTTTTTTTTTTCTCCTTTCCCCCCTCTCTCCTCTTCTCTCTCTCTGATGAATCATCTGTTGAACTGCATCCCAATCATCACAAATACTGCAGAAGACCTACTGGAACCCGCATGGACCCAATATTCTCACAGAAATCAGTCAAGTTTGGTGAAGGAAAAATCATGGTTTGAGGTTATATTCAGTATGGGGGCGTGCGAGAGATCTGCAAAGTGGATGGCAACATCAACAGTCTGAGGTATCAAGACATTTGTGCTGCCCATTACATTACAAACCACAGGAGAGGGCTAATTCTTCAGCAGGATAGCGCTCCTTCTCATACTTCAGCCTCCACATCTAAGTTCCTGAAAGCAAAGAAGGTCAAGGTGCTCCAGGATTGGGCAGCCCAGTCACCAGACATGAACATTATTAAGCAGGTCTGGAATAAGATGGAGGCATTGAAGATGAATCTTGATGAACTCTGGGAGTCCTGCAAGAACACTTTCTTTGCCATTCCAGATGACTTTATTAATAAGTGATTTAAGTCATTGCAGAGATGTATGGATGCAGTCCTCCAAGCTCATGGGAGTCAGACACAATATTCATTATTTTTCCACTGCACCATGACTATGTTCTATACTGTACATTATTTCTCTTAAGTGACAAGACTTTTGTCTAAGCAAAGTCAGACCTTACTGTCCTAATTAAATGATTAATAGTCAAGGCATGATCATATTTTATTTTGGTAAAATAAGCGTAATCCAGAGCCCTTTGTCTTTCCTATAAGCCACTTCTGATACCAAACGATCAACTAGAAGTCAGGTTATTATTTGTTGTTCCTAAAACTTGGATAAGCGACAAGACTTTTGTCAGGTAGTGTAAACCCTTAAAACAGAAAGATATCAGCAGTATGGGATTTTTTCAGCTAACTTTAGAGTTGTAATTAAAACAATTATTAATTCACTGTATTTAGTTTTTCTTTGTAATCAAACTCAGAAAAAATGGATCTGCTTTTTTAAACTGGTTATCGACGTCCTTGTATAAAGCCATATCTGTGTGTCACTAGTTGGTTACATGTTCAAAGTGCACAACACCAGGCTCCACATGTCTGCAGTTTATCAAATTATCTGCATGTCTTCGTATTTTACTGCACTTACCCACAACTCTTCATTATTACTTATACTACAGCTGTTAAATGCTTGTGTCTTATTGGCTGAGGAAAATTATAAGGCATTCTGCTATTTTCAAATAAACGTACAGCTAAAGTAGTGCCAGCAGCTTTTGCATGCATTAGTTCCTGAAGGACTTTTTTTTTTCACAGCTCTACAGTCGAAAATCACATTAAAACACATCAGAAGGCTTTGGATGAGATGTGTAAGAAACTAGCGCTACACACATGAGCCGTTTGAGGACGAAAAACTGACATGTCTGAACAGTGGCTTTAGGTTTGCTTATCATAGTATAACATTTATAATTCTCTCCAATATGTGACACTGTAAAAATATAACGCACACCCATCATTGACGCATGACCACCTGAAGTTCACATTATTTTGTTTTAATAATTCAATGGACCAGTCAATTATTTCTTACTTAAAATGTGAAGACTAGACACGTCGATACCATTCCACTTTTTAATGTTGTTTTCTCTTCCATCAGCCCACAGAAATCGATGTGCTCATAGGCAAAGACCGAAACAGTTTCTTCACCAATGGCCTGACTTTAGGTTCAAAGAAGTGCTCCGTTATTCGGGACAATCTGTTAATGGACGGTGACTGGACGATGGACATCAGGACAAAGAGCCAAGGAGGAGAGCCAACCTACAACATTGCTGTTGGCAAAGCAACCAAAAGTAACACTGCTTTCTTGTTTTATAGCAATTCTTTCATTAGTGACAATCATAGTGTTTCATTTATTAGTGATAGATGGATAATAGGACTGTAGATGCCATCCTTTCCTTAATATATACATGATGTTCATGCATGCTTTATGAAAAACTATCCATTTCATGACCAAATAGTTGGCGAGTAAATCCTTCATCAATTGAGTGCTGCTGTAAAAAAAGGGTATTTTAGAGTACAGCTATTAATAATTACATGCCTTGGTCATATTTCATCCAGATCAAAATGTTTTTAAACAATATTTTACCACTTTTTACCCCATTTATTTCTGTAGTAACACTTAATAAAACTTAAAAAAAACAAAAGCATAACTCTACCATGAAGCTGGATTAGTTGGCTAGCCAGTTAATTTTCAGTTTAGTTTGCACCAATCTTGGGGTTTAGATAACGTGAAGGCATCTCAACTTTAATCTCACTCTGTTGCCATGATAATACAAAGCAGCTACCTTCATGTGAAAACCCAGAACAGGTTCAAACTTAACTGGCTGCCAGCTAATCAGGCTTCATGGTACTGGCCCCAATTGTGGTTAATGTGAAGTTGGAAAGATGTATTAGTAAAGAATCGTTTTGCAATCGAATAAAGATTCTCACTTCTAATATATACTAGTGTTGTCAATTTTGATAAGTATCGATACTGGAATATTTAAAATGATACGATCTTACTTTTGGTTAGTATCGATACATGTGGTAAGCTGGCTTGTACTGAACCCCCACGACCAGTTTTGGTTGAAGGTTTTTGATTTGTGAACAAATAAACAAGGGCTCAAACAGGTCAATAAGCAAGCATTGCTACAAAGCAGTGTGAAGTAAATTTGCTAATACAATTGATTTAGCAACACACTTGAAAGACCAACATCGAGAGGTTGGTTACTGCTCCCGTTTCAATATCAACAATGCTTTAAAAAGGATAGTCAAGAAAAAAAAAAATGCTTTCATGAAGCAAGAATTAAGAAGCATTTTCTAGACTAGCAAAAATATGGTCTTATATTAAGAAATGTTGTTTAAGTGCACAATGTTATATCAAGATGATTTTTCTTACCCCATTAAGTATTTTGCTATACATTTGCTATATAGTCTTGTTTTAAGAAATATGGCAAAATTATATATTTTTTTGCTCATCTAGAAAATGCTTCTTGGGTCAAATATCCAAAAATTCTTAAATCAAGTTAATATAGGTGGGCGACCATAATCTCCCTTAGTCTTATTAGTTTAATAATAGTAGTGCGATTTTAAACTATTACCAACAAGCACCCCTGCATGTGTAGTTTACAAATTGCAGTGTCAAATGGTATCGACTAGAGCTGCACGATATTGGAAAAATTGGACATTGCGATATTTTGTTTTGCTGCGATATGAATATCATTTCACCCGATGATTTGAATAGATCTATTTGGGAAGATTTCATTCATTTAGATCAACTGAGATGATCAAGTCTTTTTCTATGCAGTTCGTCTATAATATAATAAATTACAAGCATGTATAAATATGACCGAGCAAAAACAAAAGGTAAATCCGCGCTTTATGGTTTTCTGTGGAGTCGAACCATATTCATGTACAGAAATTGAACAATCAAATGTAAAATAAAATGTTCATTGTATAAATAACTTAAAAAAAATAATCTTATCCTGCAATGTGGCTATTGTGAATACACACATTGTGATATCGATGCTCAAATGATATATTGTTCAGCCCTAGTATCGACTATCGATATTTTAAGGCATAATATCGAAGTTAGAAATTCCAGTATCATGACAACACTAATATATACAATGCAGGCTACTTTAATAGTTAAACCACTGGACTTATTTCCATGTTTTGGTCTCCGTGCCTGCCATTAGCCAAAACTATAGATGGTTGAAAGCTCACAAAAACATTATTATATTTTGTTTAATGTTGTTTTATTTCTCTCTCGAATCACCATTATATTTAGCCAATGTTATGTATAAGACTAGATTAAGAGGAAAGAGTTCACTTTACGACATGTTACACAACTTTTAGCTACTTGTAAATACACGTCCACCTAATTCATTAATAGCGATAGATAGACGCATGCCATTTTCCTGATTAATCTGTTGACCTCTAGGCTCTAAAGCTCTATTATTATTATTATTATTATTATTATTATTATTGTTTTGTGGTTTCAATATGACCTAAGCATTTCTTTGACAGTCAAAAGGCTCGTCTTTTCAGTTTTAAAAATAAAACCGTAATTTCGCAAACTATTTATTTATTTATTTTTTCTTTCCTCAATCTCTCTGAGTTAAAGCAAAGTTCAGGAAGTGTGTGCGGACCTGTTGAGATTAATTCGTGCTCTTGCATGCATTTTTGGATAATCTGTTACTCTTAAAGATGCGAAAGAATTTCCTTTTTCCTCTTTCTTCTACTTCATGGCATGTTGAGACAAACTAAATCTGCTTTTCTGGCTTGATCTAGCGAGAAGCATTAAAACCCTCTCATGCTGGAATCTGTTGCTAACACTTGAAGCTTTTCAAGAAATCACATTTCCAAAATTTAGTAATGGACCTGAAAAACTGTAAAAATGATTGCATTACCACTGAATGCTTGATTCTGATTGGCTAAGAGATGTAACTGCAGGTCTTCATTGTGTTAGTTTCTAGTTAATTCAGCCAAATTATTTTGGCTATTTCTTAGGGTGCTTTTACACCTGCAGATCGATGGTTTTGCTCCGAAACAGATTAAAATTGTTGCAATGTTTATTTTTGTTCTTGGTGCGGTTCGCTTTCACACGGCAAAGTTTCTAAACAGACCAAAATAGTTAAAACAAGTCACGTGCGAGTAAATGCTTCTCACGTTAATCAGAGTTTCAGGGTTTATTTTTCAGAGTCCCATGGATTCCGCTCAGTTGTCATGTGTTATGTCTAATTGCTCATCATAAATTAATGTGTAAGGCTGCACTTTAATTTTGACACCCACAGACATCGTCAATAAATCTAAATCAGAGAGGTAAGACTTTCTCATACATGGATCAATTTTTACAACCCTTGACAACTGAAATGAGGCTATTGAATCAATCTATTAAAAGAAAAACATTAGCCAGAGTTATGGCTTAAATTATAGAGAGAAATGACAGATGAACCGAGACTGCAGTCAGATCATGAAGCAGATCAATGTTGATCTTTCTTTCGAGGTGTCAGTGCAGAAATGAACAAAACAATAGGCCTAATACAAAATATTATAAGATTTAAATATTCCTAACGGATAAACCACTCTCGTTAATATTTCAGCATGCTTTCGTTTTCAACATGAAACGCACATTTAACTGTAGGAATGACATCCCGCCCTACTCATAATTCTACTCAATAGCCTTTATAACCATAATACACTGTGATCTAGTTTGTTGGATTGTTTTGCCTTCTCACTACAGTCGATATGCTCCAGAGTTTTTCAATCGGGCCGAGACTACCTAATTCAGGCGATCTTGGACTGATTGACTTTAAAAAAAAAATAATTTATTAGTATTTTCACACACGCCATACAAACCGCGCTAACTGAGCCAATGACAGGTTTCCCAAACAAACATCTAGGCGTGAAAGCACCCTTAAAGGCCTACAGCATAGAACAATAATTAAAAAAGGCAAAATATTACTTTAACATATTGATGCACAGTGATTTTTACGTGTTTAAGAGTAAAATCTTGAAACAAACATTTTGTCCATTTTTATTTAAGCTGTCCTAGGTGTTTTTTTTTTTCTTTTTCTTTTTTCCCCAAAGCAAAGAATGATATTTTTTTTTTTGGATAACTTTTATGATTTAAAAATGTATTAATGTTTATTACTAACTTTGAGTAATTATAGCCATTATTTATACTATTTGTTTTAATACAAAAATGAACTGGCATGAGAATACATTTTATTTTTCTATAGAAAATAAAACATGACATTAATAATTAAGGTTATTCCCTTTCTATTTAATGCCCAAAATGTATAATAATAATAATAATAATAATGTGTTGTTAAAAATTGTTACCAGAATCAAATGGAGATCTTTCCTCTGCATGCGTGTTGATCTTGATCTATTTTCTGCTTTTCATTCTTTTCCTGTCTGGCTGTGTTGATCTTGGTTTGGCTTTTTTCCAGAGCTGTTTTTTTTTTTTTTTTTTTCTTTCTTTTTTTCCCTGTCCTCTTAACTCTTTCTCTGTCTTTTTCTTTCAGTCTTGGTTCTTGTAATGGGCAAAGAAGGGGTCCACGGAGGCGGCTTGAATAAGAAGGCATTTTCAATGGCAAAATATTTGAGAGATTCAGGCTTTTAGATTATTATTTTTTTTCTTTAGTACAATTTAGGTTAAAAAAAAAGAAGTCACGTTTGTTTCCAAGTTAAGCTGTGAAGATTATGATTTTTTTTATATATAATTTTTTTTCTCCCACACCCCCTTGAAATGTATTTAAAGTTTTTTGGACATCTTAATGGCAAGGAAGGGTAATGAATCTTGTCAACAACCCATTTTAAGTTGGGAAAGCATTTCTCTTTCCCCCTCAAGTGTTGATTTTTGTTCCTGTTGTTGTTGTTTTTTCCCCTTGTCCTCCAGCATTGATTATGGTCGAGGGCAAGGAAGGTATCCATGGAGGGCAGCTCAACAAGAAAGCACACACTATGGCTGACTACCTGAGGAAAGTTGGATATTAATACACCTTCCAACCTAGCTGCTCATTCTTACCACCGCTAACCTCTTTTGATGAGATTTGCTCCCTTCATCTATTGGATTTAAACACCACTCAAACTCTTCCTTCATTTCTGTACAACCCCCCCCTCATGTCCAATTGTGTTCAGCACTACATTCTGGCACTACAGTTTCATTGTGAAACAACATGGTAAAACGTTAGCGTAAAGACTTCATCTCTGGTGTTTGGTTGATTACCAAGGTCGATTGTATGCATATCTCAAATCCTGTTGAATGCACACTAGTTAGGGTGGACGGCACATTTAATGAACAGGAATGGTTAAATATGGCGTCTGCACTATCAAATTTCTGTTTTACTCATAGCCGTTCATCAATATAATCCGGTTAGTTGGGTTTGTCTATTGGGATTTGGGCTGCAGGTAGCATTTTTATTCATCTTTTCCATCGGCTGTATCGGTCTTGTTTTAAATGGTAAAGGTCAACTGTATGCATATTTTTGAACCTATCTAATAGGCCTAGTTGGGGTGGACCACATTTATTGAACAAAATGTTAAATATGATGCGCTTAGAAAAATCTTTGACCAACTTTGGGTTAAAGAGTTACAATTCGGCACTACCAGAACGATCATTTAATATTCATTCCCTTTTTCAGCCTCTATTAGGAGATCAAGCCCTATAGTTGATCATTGGTTTATGGGTTGCAGATTAATTTTTTTTTCCTCATAGCACTGACTTTCTAGATTATAGCTGCAAAAGGAGGACTGTATATATGGCTTTAAGCCTATTGAATGGACACTAGTCAGGGTGGACAACATGATTAATATACCCAAAAATATATAAAATGTCATATTTAAAAAATAAATAAAATTTAAAAAGAGGAAAAAATTTATTTTTTCATGTTTTATGAATATTTTGCTTTGGCACTACCTGACTTTATATTCTTTCTATTCATCGCAAACATCCATTGATTAGGATTTTTAGTGTTCTAATTGGGTGACCATTGGGATTTGTGAGCATTTTTACCCATTAGCCCAAAAGGTCGACTGTATTTGAGCCTACTGAATGTATCCTAGTCATGGTGGACCACATTTAACTTGAAGAAACAAATGTTCACTTCATCAATTCATTAACACTAATTAATTATATTTTTATTGTACTTTTTACACCCATCAGCCCTCATTTCTAGACCAAATCTGTGAAAGGCTGAGCCTACTAGATGGACCCTAGTCAGTGTGGATGCCTCATTTAACACTCTTTGTCCATTTAAATATGGCGTCTACTCCTACAAATACCCATTTATTTGATTTACCAAAAGTTCGTCATCTTATTTTTGACTGTTTAGCACTAATTGGCTATCACTAGCATCCATTAATTGGGATTTTAAGTCAAATACTTGGGTATACATTGACTTCTGATCTGCATTACCTTTGTACTACCAACACCTTTCGTTTTTAGACCAAATCTGCGAATGTTTGTCTGTGCATATTTTTGAGCCTACCAAATGGATTCTAGTCAGGGTGGACTGCATATTTATTAGACAAAACACAATTAAATATGGCGTCTGCTGGCCCTTAAGCTCTACCTGAATGATAATATTCCTTCACTTCGTCACAAACACCCATTAATCGGGAGGTCGAGTGCTATACTTTGTTGCCATTGGGCTACGGTAGCATTTTATTATAATTTTTTTGTTGTTTTTTTTTCCCATCAGCCACAGAAATTGAATGTTCATGCACATTCCTTCATTGCACTTACTTAGCTAGCTTATATAATATGTATTTTTAACTTTCCATTTCACAACCTGTTTTTCCCTAGTGTATACGCTTTAAGTTTTGTCCATCGGACCAATTTTTGTCACTCCTTGGGGTTTTTTTTTTTTACGCACTACCAATGAAACACTAGCGTCTGGTTTTGTCCGCTCTATCAAAACTTGAATTTACCGTACATGGAAAACAAAAAAAATTGCCTTCGATTTGTCAATGGTTAAACTGTCTGCTGTTTCATCCAAATGTTGAATAAGTGTGTGACACTCCAATCATAAAGCGTGTCCTGTGCCATAATGTCGAGAGGATCTGTTGTTATCGTTAATTCAAACAGCTTTCCGGATGATTCTGTGTCTCTTCTTTTGTTCAGAGGTTTTGGGATCAACAAATGTTCTGGGATGTTTGTCAAAACCTCTTCTTTTCCCCTCTACTTTTTCGTACATCTTGGACACCGTCTGATTTCATATGCATAAACCAAGAAATGCCATACATTTAATTTCACCACCTTGTTTACAGACAGATTAAATAAATCTATTCCAACCAAATTACTTGTCCGTGTCATTTGTTCCACATTAATTTGATTGTTTTTTTTCCTGTTAAATCTTTTTTTTTTTTTTTTTTTTGTGGGAATGGAAAATGAAAAGTCAATGTCTGTTGGTATAAAATTGGAAAAAGGCGATTTGAAACACTTTATCCAGTGTCCCATTCTGCACAACCTTTAGCCATTTTGTATTCAATGGAATTTCTACCATAAATCATAGATTTGCACAGTAACATTTATGTTTGTCTTGTTTACTAATGTTTCTGGTACTAAAATATGAAGAGAACTTTAATTTTAAGGTGGTTGAACTACAAGTTTGTCACTTGGGAAAACGATTCCTTTTGGAAGCACAAAAAATTGATTATTTTAAGGTAAAAAAAAAACTTAAAAAATCAAAAAGCAAATCATTAAACTTGTAAGCTTAAGAAGGAAAATGTCTTATCACAAAAACATTCTGAAGCATAGGGTAAAATGGCTGGTTTATAAAATGCAAAATAATAAATTAAACTTTTATCTGTGGCCACTTATGCACATAAAAAAGGATGGGAAAGTTTGACATTTCAGAGTATTATGCCGTGGTCACACTAGAGTTTGAGCATGTGAAATTCTGTCGTACGGTGCTATGAAAAGGGGCGGGGTTAAACAAGATTGGACATTTAAAAAGCAAGTGATTGCTCCATATTTTATATTTCTGTACAGAGAGGACATGTTTTGATCTACGATTGGTTTCATGCAGTCACGTGATGTGAGTTTACAGGTCAGAGTTTACCAGCTTAAACTTTTTCAACGCAGCGAACTGCGAAACTTGTCGCAGGGGCTTGGGTTTCCGATCTGTCTGTCATGGGTGAAAAGTTCAGTGTGACTGCAGCTTTAGAAAAACAATGAAACTAAATCTAGCCATTTTGTTATTTAATGAAATAATTTCTGCCATAAACTTTAAAAAATACCATTTATGTGATTTTTATTTTATATATATATATATATAAAACTGTTTCTGGTTCTAAAATATGAAAATAACCAACAAAAAATTTAAGTTAAACTTTAAGTTTGTCACTTGGGCAAAACAATAAATTTTGAAGCGAAAGAAGAAAAAATCTGGAGTATTTTAAGATAAAAATATAACCTAATCTAAGAGAAAATCAGAAAACCTGTAAGTTTAAAGAGGATTATCAATCTTATCAATCAATCAATCTTATCCAAAAATGGAAACATCATAAGGTAAAATATGGCAAAAAACAGTGGAACCGGGGGAAAAAAAACATGGAGTTTCATAAATATTACTGTAATCTTGTAATATTGGCAAATTTCATTCAATTCCACAAGCTCAGAATATCTCAATTTTTATTAAATGGTGGATTTTTGTCAAAGCAAAACATTTTTAATTGCAATTTACACAGATCTTCTAATTGCCCATTTTCAATTCCATGGAAACGAAAATAAAAAAAATTTAAGATTAGAAAATGGATAAATCTGAAAACCTGTAAGTTTAAAGAGGGGGAAAAAAAATCTGTAATCTTTTATGAAAGCAATAGACACATTATCGTAAGGTAAAATGCGGCTTTGGTTTATTACATGCAAATAATAAACATTTATTTGTGGACCCTTCTGCACATAAAATTGGATGGGAAAGTTTGAAACCGAAAATGGCGTGCACTTTACACAACATAACGAATATTTGAACTAACATTTTAACTTTACCTGCTGCTGATTTCCAAAAGATTGAGAAAAGGAACACACAAACAGCAAGAGGTGTAATATTTTATTCATGAACTGAAATGAATACAGACTTCTAGTCAGTTGGGAAAACCATTACTTTTGAAGCCAAAAGAATAAATAAAATCCTCAATGAAAACCTGTAAGTTTAAAGAGGGGAAAAAATCTAATCTTTTATCAAAAAATGGAAACCTCATAAGGAAAAATACGACTGTGGTTTATCAAGTGCAAATAATAAATTCAACTTTTATCTGTGCACACCTTCTGCACATCAAAATGGATGGGAAACTTTGACTTTTCAAAGTATTATGAAAACGAAATATAGCCATTTTGTTGTTTTCAATGAAATAATTTCTATCATTAACATTTGTTTTGTTTACTAATGTTTCTGGTTCTAAAATATGAAAATAAGATTAATTTTAAGTTGGTCAAATCAAGTTTTATTTTAAGGCAAAAAAATAAAATAAAATCTGGACTATTTTAAGGTAAAAACTTTTTAAATCTAAAAGAAAATCTGAAAACCTGTAAGTTTAAAGAGGGAAAACAATAAAAAATCTGTAATTATCAGAAACATTATCAGAAGGTAAAATACGGCTGTGGTTTATCAAATGCAAATAATGAGTTAAACCTTTGTCTGTGGACCCTTCTGCACATAAAAATGGATGGGAATGTTTGACATTTCAAAAAACAAACATGAATCTGAAAATGGGGTGTGCTTTAGACTAAATAAAGAATATCTGAACTAACATTTTAACTTCTGCAGTCTCCTTTTTTAACTTGACCTGCTGCTGCTTTCCAATAAGATTGAGCAAAAGGTGTAGTATTTTATTCATGAACAGAAATGAAGCAAAAAACAAAATCGGGACTATTTTAAAACAAAATATTACTCAAAATCCTAAAATAAAATCTTAAATCCTGTAAGGAACAAAAAACCTGATCAAAAAATGGAAACATCATCATAAGGTAAAATATGGCTGTGGTTTATCAAGAGCAAATAAAACCTTTAAGCCCACTTCTGCACATAAAAATGGATGGGAATATTTGACATTTCAAAGTACTCAAAATTAAAATTAAAAACTCCTTTTTTTGACTTTAAGTTAAGCTTAACCTGCTGCTGCTTTTCAAAAAGACTGAGGAAACGAACACAAAAACAGCTAAAGGTGTAATATTGTATTCATGAACAGAAATGAATACAGACTTCTAGTCACTTGGGAAAACAATTACTTTTAAAGCAAAAGAAAAATATCTGGACTTTTAAAGTAACTTCAAATCAAAAAGAAAATCTGCAAACCTGTAAGTTTAAAGAGGAAAACATTTTATAATCCGTAATCTTTTATCAAAAAATGGACACCTTATCATAAGGTGAAACATGGCTGTGGTTTTAGCAAGTGCAAATAATACATGAAACCTTTACTAAACTCACTTCCGCACATAAAAATGGATGGGAACGTTTGAACAATGGCGTGCGCTTTACATGAAATCAAGAATATTTGAACTGACATTTGAACTTGTGCAGTCCTCTTTTGTTTTTTCTCTTTAAGTTTAACTTAACCTGCTGCTGCTTTCCAAAAAGATTGAGGAAACTGTGGGCTGCAAGATACTCAGTGGCGGTTTTAGTTTAAACGGCACCTTGGGCGAACCACCTCATATACATAAAATATATATATTTTAAATACTTAAATAAGTAACTTAAGTAAAAATATATTTATTAATGGGTGTCATGGTGGCGCAGTGGGTAGCACAATCGCCTCACAGCAAGAAGGTCGCTGGTTCGAGCCTCGGCTGGGTCAGTTGGCATTTCTGTGTGGAGTTTGCATGTTCTCCCGTGTTCGCGTGGGTTTCCTCCGGGTGCTCCGATTTCCCTCACAGTCCAAACACATGCGCTATAGGTGAATTGGGTAAGCTAAATTGACCGTAGTGTATGTGTATGAATGAGTGTGTATGGGTGTTTCCCAGTGATGGGTTGCAGCTGGAAGGGCATCCGCTGCGTAAAACATATGCTGAATAAGTTGGCGGTTCATTCCCCTGATGAATAAAGTGACTAAGCCGAAAAGAAAATGAATATTTATTTATTTTCAATAAATATAACAATTTATTTATATTTATTATAAATTAATACAATTATTATTAATATTATTATACAATTATTATTCTAAATAACAGAAATCAATCGTAAATGTAACTGAAAAACAATGTAAAGACACTGGAGTGATATGCGACTCATGGCCCCATGCTTAGTCAAAATAAGATCATCATCATATTATATAAACATTAATTTTGTCACTTGCAAAACTCGCTGTGTGCTCACACTTCTGCATAAAAGGCTGTTACTCTGGTTTCACAGCGCATGAGCACCTCGTATTTTATCGGCGTGCATGTAAACAACCGGGATTCACACCGGGAGCATGTGTGAGGCGAGCGGGAATGTTTTTTGGCGCGCATGCGTCAGTTTGCTTTAACCAGCGTTGTTTCGGTTGCACATAGAGAATAACTTGCACGTGCAAAAGACGCCAAATGTGAATGACCCCTAACGTCTTTATGCAAGTGTATTAATTTAGAGTGGTAATCCCAGAATAAAGTAAATCGTATCTCAAAGCTTTTACTGGTGCACAGTTTTTTGTTGTTGTTTTTTTTGCACTGTCTATCCCCTTCGCCCCCAGCAAGATGCCGCCCTGGGCGATCGCCCATATTGCCCATGCCTAAATCCGCCACTGACAATACTGGAAAAAGCTGATATTGCAATATTTTGTTTTTCTGCGATAAATATTGCGATATGACAACACAATCTCACAGCAATTCATAACTTTTTGATTTAGTGGCTTATTCATATGAGTTGTACGATCTCATTCGTACAATTTAGTACAATTTGCTCATCCTCCAATGACGGATGGGTTTAGGGGCGGGGTTTGGTGCCACGCCTCCTTTCAAAATCGTACATTTTCGTATGACTGAACTTGATCGAGTTGGTACGAATTAGCCACTAACAAAACATAAAATACTTAATAGGCTGGATAAGAATACAGTTTCAGAAGATGGTTTGAATTGGACTATTTGACGGTTTTCCCGGAAGTCTAACAAACAGTATTCGGGAAATTGAGTAATCACAATGCAAAAACAATGCTTTTCTTACATTGTTTTGTCTCGTTTCTAGTCCAAATATCCCAAAAATTCTTAAATCAAGTAAAAATATTGTTTAGTTTTTAACCGTCAGAAGAAACGTCAAAATTAAGTTTATTTTTTTGCTCATTTTAAGGAAATGATCTGCCAGTGGGCAGTGAAATAATCTTGTTTTCGCTTTGAAATGTTGATATTTGGATTAGAAACAAGACAAAAATTCTAAGTAATAAATGTTTTTTTTTGCATAAATCATATAAAGTCCATATAAATAAAGTGATTGAATACAATTTGGGGGTGGCCCAGTCGGTAGCGCTGTCGCCTCACAGCATGAAGGTCGCTGATTCGAGCCTCGGCTGGGTCAGTTGGCATTTCTGTGTGGAGTTTGCATGTTCTCCCCGTGATGGCGTGGGTTTTCTCCGGGTGCTCCGGTTTCCCCCACAAGTCCAAAGACATGCGCTATAGGTGAATTGGGTAAGCTATATTGTCTGTAGTGTATGTGTGTGAATGACAGTGTATGGGTGTTTCCCAGTGATGGGTGGCAACTGGAAGGGCATCCACTACGTAAAACTTATGCTGGATAAGTTGGCGGTTCATTCTGCTATGGCGACCCCAGATTAATAAAGGGACTAAGCCGAAAAGAGAATGAATGAATACAATTCTGTGGCTCCTGGTCAACTATAATTCAGACTGGACATTGAATATCTTTGCGATGTGACTATAGCGAATGCACACATTGCGATATCGATGCTGAAACAATATATTGTGTAGTCCTAGAGGAAGCGAACACAAAAACAGCAAAAGGTGTAGTATTTTATTCATGAACAGAAATGAATACAGACTTCTATAACAGAAAGGTATACAGTATTTACAGTAAAGCAACAAGACATTAGTAACGGTTTACTTTGTGTTATCAAAAAACCCTCCCACTCCTATTGTACTTCCCCGACATATTTCCTACTTACAGTATATAAATGATGTGTTATTATCTAGCTACACTTCCAAGATCACTTCTGAGTGACTGATATTTAGAACGGCTCCACTGTTAGTGATCAAACTAAAATGGTGACGTCAGAGTCAATACAAGTGTGTCGACGCGTTTGCCGTATAAAACATGCAGTTGTTTGTGATCAGATACACGTTTGAGATGATTTTGGCATTTCGTTGGCAAGCACAAATTACATTACAAGAGGACGTTCACCGGTGGAAGCTGGCAACACTTCTGCTGGAAATAAAATAGTTTGTGTGATTCTCCCGCCCGTAAATATACATATCACCAAATATAACGTAACGTGGGGAAATGTGTATAATCAAGCAAAGATGTGTGTAATTTCACAAAAACTGGTGTAATAACACAAACGATCTGCAAAAGAAACAAATAAATTTTGTAAATATTTGTATAATTTCACCAGAAAATTCTCAATTTAGTCAATTCATAATGTCACAATTCCACAAATCATTGAGTTCTTCAAAAATGGTGGAACTGGGGGGCAAAAAAACTGTTTCCTAAATATTTCTGTAATTTCACAGATAAAAAAATCTTGTAATATCACCAAGTTTCCTGCAATTCCACAAGCGCAGAATTCTGCAAAAACATTCACCAAAATCTTTTGGAAATTCTGCAAAATGTCACATCACCAAATTTCACCATTCAGCAATCGGCTGACACAAATCTTGTAATCATCAATTTTCATATGATTTGTGAAAAAAGTTAAATTAACATGTTTTACAAAAATAAATTCTGCAAAACATTCACTGAATTCAGTTCATTTATTTCGCCAAAACATTTTGGAAACTGATATGGAAAAAAAGTGGAGAGATTCTGCAAAACGTTCTCATAATATCACCAAATTTCCCAAGTCAACAATCAGCAATTTTCATATAATTCAATGGAAACGTGTGTAATTCTGCAAGACATTTGATTTCACCCAAATAATGTTTTGGAAAGTTGTGTAACTCTGGACAAAGTAAAGAAAATCTGTAAAACAATCTCATAATATCACCAAATTTCACAATCGGCAATTTTCATGTAACTCCATAGAAACGTGTGTAATTATGCAAAACATTCGCTGAATTCTGCAGAATTGTTTTTTAATTTAGCCAAAAGACGTTTTGGAAACGTTTTTGATAAAGAGATTCTGCAAAATATTTTCATATCATCAAATTTCACAATTCAGCAATTGCTAATTTTTATATAATTCCATCGAAACGTGTATTCAATTTCAATAACAATATTGCCAAAACGTTTTGGAAACGGTGATGGAAAAAGTAAAGTTATGCAAATTATTCTCATAATATCACCAAATTTCACAATTCAAAATGAATGAATCCCAAAAAAAAAAGTAAAATTACAACTATTCCAATAATTGCAGAATTGTGTAAAAAAGGAAAAAGAAACCGTTGTGTAACTCTGTTTTGCTGAATTTCTTTACTTT
>CAIGQV010007757.1:1904659-1933643 GCA_903798115.1 Danio jaintianensis
GAAACGATGATGTCATCAGCCCACATCTTGACTCTAGTCAGACACTGCTGCGTCATATATGTAATTGCAACAATAACAAGCTACTAAGATTAGTAAGTTTACTCGCATGTGTTCGCCATGTTCATATTGAGTTAGTTTGCATATAGCATGCAAGTTTTATGCACATTACAGCATACTGGTCTGGCATGTATACTACAACGTTTTTAATAATAATAATAATAATAATAATAATAATAATAATAATTCCTTATATTTATATAGCGCTTTTCTAGACACTCAAAGCGCTTTACACATTGGGGGGGATCTCCTTATCCACCTCCAGTGTGCAGCATCCACCTGGATGACGCGACGGCAGCCATATTGCACACCACACACCAGCTGATTGGTGGAGAGGAGACAATTATGAGACAGAGATGAAGCCAATTATGATATGGGGATGGTTAGGAGGCCATGATGGACAGAGGCCAGTGGGCAAATTTGGCCAGGATGCCAGGGTTAAACCCCTACTTTTTTCGAAGGACATCCTGGGATTTTTAATGACCACACAGAGTCAGGACCTCAGTTTAACGTCTTATCCGAAAGACGGCGCTCACTGAGCAGTATAGAGTCCCCATCAATATACTGGGGCATTAGGACCCAAACAGACCACAAGTTGAGCGCCCCCTGCTGGCCTTACTAACACCACTTCCGGCAACCACCTAGCTTTCCCATGTGGTCTCCCATCCAGGTACTGAACGGGCGCAGCCCTGCTTAGCTTCAGTGGGCAATCATGTGAGAGTTGCAGAGAGCTAGCTGCCTTTTAGTCAGTATCAGTGATTTTTTTTTTTGTGTACGCAGATATTTTTTGAGATGAAGCAACAACAACAACAACACAAAAGATTGCATAGGGAAAACTTTGTGTCTATGTAACCTTAGTCCTCACTATAAACAAGAACATTTGTTTTTACAAGTGCGGCAGCAAATATACTGGAATTTATTGTTGAAAGCTGTGACTTTGTTACCCAAGTGTGCTTTTACGGCTTTATTTGGACTTTCTTTTTATCTGCTGACAGTGAAAAAGCACTTACATGCTGGAGATAGATCTGACAGAGCATTGTTACGGAGAGTAATGTGCATGATACATTTTGAGGAACGATCCGAGTCGGACTGAAAAGCAAGGAAGAATCTGGTGAAATGAATTCCAGAAGCACACCTATTTTTATCTTTTATTGGAGCCAAAGTTAAATGAGTCCTATTATGCCATTTTTTTACAAGATGTGATATAATTCTCCAAAGCCTCCTAGCATGTGTCTCTGTGAATTATAAAATAACAAAATATCCCATGGATTATTTATAATATGGTGTTTTAGATGCCTATTTTAAAGGTTGAGATCCGCTTGTGATTTCTATAGAAATGCTAATAACGACAGACCAAGTATGATCACTGTAAAGACTACAGTAGCATTAGCTGTATTAGCACACTAGCGGATGATAATGTTCTGTTAATTATTAGTGCTAACTGCAGATATGTTGTTTGCTTCACATTGGTAGTCAAATGTTTTTAATGTTCATTAGTTGGGATTATACTACGGTGCTGTTGAATACTTGATTCTGATTGGCTGATGAACAATTTAAGCTGTGCAATTTAATGTTTAAGTTATTTAACAGCTACAACAGTCAAAAATCGCATCAAAACACAACTGAAGGCTTTGGATAAGATGTGTAAGCAACTAGAGCTACACACAGGAGTAGTTTGAGGACAAAAACCTTAAAGATGACTGAAATTTAGCTTTATTGCTAATTTAAGAAGTAGTAGAGAATTATTAAAGTTAAAGTAAAAATTAATATTGCTGTGAAACGTTTATAGGGCTTTAGTAGCCCATAATATGTAATAGTGTAAGTAATTTTTAATTAAGCTGGGCACACAACATAATTTATTTACCATCAGCTTCATTAGTTCTTCATTCATTCATTCATTCATTCATTCATTCATTCATTTTCTTTTCGGCTTAGTCTCTTTATTAATCAGGGGTCACCACAGCGGAATGAACCGCCAACTTATCCAGCATATGTTTTACGCAGCGGATGCCCTTCCAGCTGCAACCCATCTCTGGGAAACACCCATACACACTCTTTCACACACATAGACTACGGGCAATTTAATTTACCCAATTCACCTATAGAGCATGTCTTTGGACTGTGGGGGAAACTGGAGCACCCAGAGGAAACCCACTACAACACGGGGAAAACATGCCAACTCCACACAGAAATGCCAACTGACCCAACCAGGGCTCGAACCAGCGACCTTGTTGCTGTGAGGCGATCGTGATGCCCTATTAGTTTTCTTTTTAATGTAATTTTTTTAATTATTAAAGAATGTCTGTTTTCTCTTACTTTACATTTTTTTATTTAAACGTTTATTGTCACTATATGGATACTATGTATATGTAAATTAATGCGCTATGGTAGTTAAATGCTGTCCAAACCAACCTAACTTCCTACCATCAACTTAAGTAAAAAAAAAAAAAAAATTATTATTATTTATTTTTATATTATTTATTATTTATTTATATTATTTATTTATATATTTTTTATTATAATTTTTTTAATAAAAATGTCGGAGGCACGGTGGCTCAGTGGTTAGCACTGTTGCATTACAGCAAGAAGGCCGGGCTGGTTTGAGTCCCGGCTGGGTCAGTTGGCATTTCTGTGTGGAGTTTGCATGTTCTCCCCATGTTGGCGTGGGTTTCCTCTGGGTTGCCGGATTCCTCCACAGTCCAAACACATGCGCTATAGGTGAATTGATGAACTAAATTGGCCGTAGTGTATGAGTGTGTGTGTGAATGCGAGTGTGTATGGGTGTTTCCCAGTGATGGGTTACAGCTGGAAGGGCATCCGCTGTGTAAAACATATGCTGGATAAGTTGGCGGTTCATTCCACTGTGGCGACCCCTGATGAATAAAGGGACTAAGCCAAAATTATAAAACACTGATATCACAGCTGAACCAAAAGGATTGCTATTGGTCAGCGCTGAGAATTTGCATATGGAATATTGACCAATTTTAACCCAGTTTGAATTTCACATACAGGGAAAGGTTCTTTGCAAATGAATCGATTTTTCATTCCAGTTTTCCCAACTCTAATATCAGAAGGATTGCTATTGGTCAGCATTGCAAATTTGCATATCGAATATTGATATATACAGTGCTCAACATAAATAAGTACACCCCAGGCCACTTTATTAGGTACACCTTACTAGTACCGGGTTGGACCCCCTTTTGCCTTCAGAACTGCCTTAATCCTTAGTGGCACAGATTCAACAAGGTACTGGAAATATTCCTCAGAGATTTTGATCCATATTGACATGATAGCATCACACAGTTGCTGCAGATTTGTCGGCTGCACATCCATGATGCGAATCTCCCGTTCCACCACATCCCAAAGGTGCTCTATTGGATTGAGATCTGGTGACTGTGGAGGCCATTTGAGTACAGTGAACTCATTGTCATGTTCAAGAAACCAGTCTGAGATGAGTCACGCTTTATGACATGGCGCGTTATCCTGCTTTAAGTAGCCATCAGAAGATGGGTACACTGTGGTCATAAAGGGATGGACATGGTCTGCAACAATACTCAGGTAGGCTGTGGCGTTGACACGATGCTCAATTGGTACTAATGGGCCCAAAATGTGCCAAGAAAATATCCCCCACACCATTACACCACCACCACCAGCCTGAACCGTTGATACAAGGCAGGATGGATCCATGCTTTCATGTTGTTGACACCAAATTCTGACCCACCATCCGAATGTCTCAGCAGAAATCGAGACTCATCAGACCAGGCAACGTTTTTCCAATCTTCTATTGTACAATTTTGGTGAGCCTGTGTGAATTGTAGCCTCAGTTTCCTGTTCTTAGCTGACAGGAGTGGCACCCGGTGTGGTCTTCTGCTGCTGTAGCTCAAGGTTGGACATGTTGTGCGTTCATAGATGCTCTTCTGCAGACCTCGATTGTAACGAGTGGTCATTTGAGTTACTGTTGCCTTTCTATCAGCTCGAACCAGTCTGGCCATTCTCCTCTGACCTCTGGCATCAACAAGGCATTTGCGCCCACCGAACTGCCGCTCACTGGATGTTTTCTCTTTTTCGGACCATTCTCTGTAAACCCTAGAGATGGTTGTGCGTGAAAATCCCAGTAGATCAGCAGTTTCTGAAATGCCCGTCTGGCACCAACAACCATGCCACTTTCAAAGTCACTTAAATCACCTTTCTTCCCCATTCTGATGCTCGGTTTGAACTGCAGCAGATCGTCTTGACCATGTCTACATGCATTGAGTTGCTGCCCTGTGATTGGCTGATTAGAAATGTGCGTTAACAAGCAGTTGGACAGGTGTACCTAATAAAGTGGCCGGTGAGTGTAGGTCATATGTTTTGGTGCATTTGAACAAAACCGATTTATTAAACGGATATATCTATTAAAATAGTATTTTAGTCACCGAACATCTTTAGAAATAGGAAGATAATACATTTAAATTCATGCAAAATGTTGGAAAAAATAATTACATGCTACAAAATGTTATATTTTTTAGTTTTTTCTTGAATTTTGCTCTTTTTTATTTATTTATTTGTTTTATTAAAAAATTTTCTCCAACATATACATCTGAGTGTACTAATTGTGGATCGTTATCATCAGTTATTTTGTTAAATAAGCTCCAGATTTGGCTTCAGTACTGACTAATCTGATGTATATGCAGAAATATAATATTATAAAGCTTCCTATTCACCTTATTCTCCGCGTACGAGCGGGCGCAGCCATTTGAATCATTTTGGCTCGAGACTTCGGTCTCATTCACTTCCATTCATTTTTAGACGTTAAAAACGGCTCGTTTTGCTGCTTGATGTTGCAAACTGATATTTTCTTATTATATTATGCTACTTTGTCTGTATAGTCATGCAAACACTTGTTTGTAGAGCAAGTAGTTTAACCGTTTTCTGCCATTTATTATTCCTAGTCATTTCTCCCATAGGCAGCTGAATCGGAAGTTCTAAAACAATCGCAAAAACGAGCGCACTTCCGCATTGAAGAATAAGGTCAATAGAGGGCTGAACTCACATGTTGAACACTGTAGATAAAAAAAAAAGTTCCACTTTGAAACCATTTCCTTTTTCAGTCACAAAAAAGATGTTGTCGTGTAAATGAACAGGCAAAACACATTAAAAGTCTCCAGTTTTTTGGTGGTGAAAACATTGTTGTGTAAACGCCCCAGGAGTATAACAGGAGTATTACAACATAGTGATTGTTCCCCAAATAAAACGTAATTTCCTTTTATGCTATCATTGAGCCAAATTTGATGTTAGTTTCGTGTTTCTGATCAGCTCAGCCTCACCAAACCTCGTGATGCGTTGGTGAAAACTGTCAAAATCACGTTACTTCACATCTGTGTCACTTCTCCTTTTCTCTCCGATCAGCTTTTTTAAAGGTCGTCCACCAGCTTTTCGTCTCTTTCTCTAAAGCCACAGATTTCACCTTTGTCCTGCTGAAGCCGGACTCCACGTAATAAACCTCTGGCCATTTATCCTGCTCAATATCGCGTTGATCTTGAATTAATCCGGCCAAAATCCTGCTTAATCTGCTCTCCGTTTGGGAATGTGTAGTCGATCTAATCTAACCACCAACTACTAAAATCATCTCCAACCTGCAGCAAACCTGGTATCTAGTGAAAACAGTGTAAAAACTTTGAGGACTGGAACAGGAAGTAGTTTTTGAGCACTTGCTGAAACACGTGGCCTGTGGGTTTTGTTCGCTTTTCTTGTTGTTTTGATGATTTTATTCACTTTAAACGTTATAATAGTTTTAATAACTCATTTCTAATAACTGATTTCTTTTCTCTTTGCCATGATGACAGCACATAATATTTGACTAGATATTTTTCAAGACACTAGTATTCAGCTTAAAGTGACATTTAAAGGCTTAACTAGGTTAATTAGGCAAGTTATTGTATAACTATGGTTTGTTCTGTAGACAATCGAGAAATAAATGTTGCTTAAAGGGGCTAATAATATTGACCTTAAAATGGTTTAAAAAAAATTCTAGCCGAAATAAAACAAAAAAGACTTTCTCCAGAAGAAAAAATATTATAGGAAATACTGTGAAAAATTACTTGCTCTGTTAAACATCATTTGGGGTATATATATAAAAAAAAAATATATATAGGCTTCAGCTGTATTTATTCTCTCTGATATTAACAATACTATGGCCTTTTTCAAATTTGTCACAATAGCCTAGAAATAAAACACAAAGAGCTTTATATTGTATAGTTGTTCAATCTACACTCACCGGCCACTTTATTAGGTACACCTGTCCAACTACTCATTAACGCAAATTTCTAATCAGCCAATCACAGGGCAGCAACTGAATGCATTTAGGCATGTGGACATGGTCAAGACGATCTGCTGCAGTTCAAACCGAGCATCAGAATGGGGAGGAAAGGTGATTTAAGTTACTATGAATGTGGCATGGTTGTTGGTGCCAGACGGTGGTGGTATAATGGTGTGGGGGATATTTTCTTGGCACACTTTGGACCCATTAGTACCAATTGAGCATTGAGTCAACGCCACAGCCTACCTGAGTATTGTTGCTGACCATGTTCATCCTTTTATGACCACAGTGTACTCATCTTCTGATGGCTATTTCCAGCAGGATAACGCACCATGTCATAAAGCGCGAATCATCTCAGACTGGTTTCTTGAACATGACAATGAGTTCACTGTACTCAAATGGCCTCCACAGTCACCAGATCTCAATCCAATAGAGCACCTTTGGGATGTGGTGGAACGGGAGATTCGCATCATGGATGTGCAGCCGACAAATCTGCAGCAACTGCGTGATGCTATCATGTCAATATGGACCAAAATCTCTGAGGAATATTTCCAGTACCTTGTTGAATCTATGCCACGAAGGATTAAGGCAGTTCTGAAGGCAAAAGGGGGTCCAACCCGGTACTATTAAGGTGTATATTATAAAGTGGCCGGTAAGTGTACTTCAACGGTAGCATTTTTACAGTCTATGGTAGCATCGCACACATTTCTGGCATAAACTCTAAACACTGGCAAAAAAACTTGACAAAGTGGAACAGAAACCACAACGCCTACTAGTGTTTCAGAAGTGTTACTGCAGAGCAACACAGACAGAACACAGAAGTATAAATCAGGCTTTAGTCTAGTTATCCAATCACATCTTCTGTTACAGCAAAATCACATGACTTGAGTGCATATGTTTGATTTATTTCTTGAGTTTAAACTGTAATAATCTATATTTGTATTTCCATTCAGCATTTTTTTTAACAGGACATCCTAAAATGTGTATATAAATAGGTGGATAGAAGCGCGAAGAAATAACGCAATAGCTACATCTCTGACCTGTGCAGGTTTCTTTTTGGTCAGCTCATCCTCGGTCTTCCCAAACACATCGGCCAGCATGGCGTCCAGTTCCCAGCAGCCTGACGCCTTCTGGAGAGAAACCAGCTGTAACACGTCCTTCTGGAGTTCTGGAGTTGCTGAACACCAACAAGAAAACAACCCACTGAAATCAACGTTACTGTGGGCAGAAGCATTTTTAATCACACATTTACTGTATATGGAGTAATATTTGTCTTTCATATCTGTTTATTTAATGTGTTGAATATATGCTACAAATTTAACATAGTAAATGTTAACATCAACCTGTCAAAACCTGCTAGAGATGACCTAAAAATGCTAAAATATGCTAGCAACATGCTACCTATGTTATGTAAAACATGGTAGCAACATGATATTAACATTCTATAGCATCAATGGGCAAAAACATGTTAAAGATGAAAGATGCTAACAACATATGTAATGCTAGCCGTGTGTGAAATAACAGAAGAAACACGTTTTCTTTGTGGTAAAACATGCTAACAATAAAATCACGATAGAAACATGCAAGCAATGTGTTAAACATGCTAACAGTTGTTAAATAACGCTGAAAAATGTTTTCAATTTGTTAAAACATGTTAACAGCGCATGTAATCTTGCTAAAATGTGCTATAAACTTGCCAAAACATACCAGCAATGTGCTAAAGCATGGTATGTTAACACGTATAACGTGTGTTAGAAATGAGCGAATTACATGTCAGATGTTAGAAACATGTAAACAGGTTAGCAAAATCCTACATATGTGCTAAAACATGGTATTTAAAGTATATTAATGTGCTAAAACATGATATTGATGTGCTAAAATGCCAAAACAATGGGCTTAAATCTGATAATGTCATAATCTGACATGCTATGTGTGCTGAAACATGTTATAAGTGTGCTAAAACATGTTGGATGTTAGCAACATGCTAAAAAAATGCTAGCAGTGTTCAAAGTAATGCCAGAAACACCCTGCCGTGTTGTTACATGCTAGCGATTGTTTAGATAGTGCTATAAACAAATTTGCATTATTAAAATGTGAACAAGTGCGCTGAATCATGCAAGGACATGCTAAATTATATTGGCAAAACGTGTTAAAATATGCTGACAACATGCTACTTATGTGTTAAAACATGTAGCAGTATGGTATTAACGTTCTAGCATCAATGTGCAAAAACATATTAAAGATGAAAGATGCTAACAACATATGTAATGCTAGCCATGTGCAAAATAACAGCAGAAACATGTTTTCTTTGTGGTAAAGCATGCTAATGCTGTTAAATTGTGCTAGAAACATGCCAGCAATGTGCTAAACATTCTAACAGTTGTTAAATAATGCAAATTTGTTTTTTAAATCTATTAAAATACGTTGTCAGTGCACTTAATCATGCTAGAAAGCATTATAAACATATAAAAACATTATATGAACATATTAACAATGTTAAATAAGTTAGTAACTTACTAAAATGTGCTATAAACTTGCCAAAACATACTAGCAATGTGCTAAAGCATGATTCCAATGTTAACACGTATACTATGTTGGTAATGTTAACAGTCTGTTAGTAAACAAGCTAATTTCATGTGTCAGATGTTAGAAACATGCAAACAGGTTAGATCCTATGTGCTAAAACATGGTATTAATATGGTAAAACATGAAATTGATGTGCTAAGATGTCAAAACAATGTGCTAAAATCTGATAATGGCATAATCTGACATGCTATTTGTGCTAAAACATGTTATAAGTGTGATAAATCATGCTAGATGTTAGCAACATGCTAACATATGCTAGCACTGTTCAAAATAATGGCAGAAACAAGATTGTGCTAGCAAGTGTGTAGATTGTGCTGTAAAAATGTTGTCATTACTAAAATGTGAACAAGTACGCTGAATCATGAACAGACATGCTAAATTATGTTGGCAAAACATGCTAGAAACATGCTAACAATGTGCTAGCATGCTGTCAATGTTAATACATGCTAAAACCAATGCTAATATCTATATATTATAACCATTGTTTGTGTGTGTGTGTGTGTGTGTGTGTGTGTGTGTGTGTGTGTGTGTGTGTGTGTGTGTGTGTGTGTGTGTGTGTGTGTGTTTGTGTACTATTCATGCATTGCGAGGGAAAATACATGCCATCTGCAGTCTTACAATCACGGCGAAAAAAATTCTTGACCTCTGCAAAAGACAATGATCATTATTAGCCATAAGGTGACATTGCAAATGTGTTTCATATTTACTGAGCTTTAGCGACTCTGTGTATTCATTGTGTTACTTGTCATAAATCCGATATTTCGTCCAGATGCACTGTCTGAAAAATAAAAACAAGAAAATACAAGTAAAATAATACTCTTTTTCTTCTTTAAAAACTGTAGCAACAAATTTATGTATTTTGTTTCTTTCACTATTATAAAATTATATTATTAATACATATAATAGCAACTTGTAGCAGTGTAAATGGCCACCATGCTTAAAAACAAACACTGTAGAAACCATCAGGAAAGATTACAATGGTTTCCAATACAAATACCATTAAAAACATTAAAAACCATCAAAATTAACTATTAAAACAAGTACATTTTAATGTTTTATAGTGTGTTTTGGCATATATTCCATTAGGATTTGTTGGTTTTAACAAAACCAACCAAAAATACCAGTAGAGATCAATACAGTTTCCATTAAAACCATTAGAAATTCTACATTTTTTTTTAGCAAGGTGCAAATGACTTCACACAAAAGGGCTTTCAGCAATTTATTTTCTACATTTGCTTGACGTACATTTCGGAGATGCCCTCTCCCGACAGTAATCAATTGGTCCTGGCTTCCCGCCGCCTACAAAAATTGCCAAGAGATATGAGAAATGACAAATGAGGGCAAAAACAATAAATACAGTAGCCTATATGTATGTAAATAAGCATGCAAGTTGACTATTACCTACATATCCACATTTGTAAAAAACATAATACACTATTTGTTAACATATTACATTAAATATAAGCCAAAACATGTTAACAATATGCTAACTTATGCTAGCATACTGTTATAACAAGGTAACTGTTCATGCTAAACATGCTAGCAGCACATTCATTCACCTTAGCCTTCTGTTGAACATGTCACATTAGCATTTATGTTAAAATATGCTAAAACATTCAAACAAAAAGTTAGAACAAACATATGTGTGATTAAAGTTGGTGTTCAGTTAACTTTCGACTCGTAGTGTATGTCATTACATATAGATACAACCGATTGGTGTTTACTTACCAAAATTTACCAACGAACATCCTAGCTGCAAGTCTGAAACACAAATTATTTCACATTTCATTGAGAATGACAGGAAGGTTTGGGGGGGATTGACCCACCCTAATTAATGCTTGATCCCCCCCTGAAGAACGTCAAAACAAAATGTATGGGGCGTCCGTTTCATGTGTGTTTTTTTGCTGTAAGTAAATTTCAGCACAGGCTCATTCTGAAAACGTACCCCTATATACGTTTCTGGAGATCGTGAATTATGTAGCCAGAGGTACGTATGGATGCATTTCGTCTTTAAAACGAACGCTACGGGCGGTATGACGCCGTTCCTTTTTGCGATTACCAGCTGACCGCTTACCTCCGTATGGACGGTTTCCCGCTGTTACCAGTTTGTCCAATAGCTAGCTATGTACGTCGGTGGACTTGAGACGCAGAGAGGAGTTGACCACAACGACGAGTTCGAGTCCGGCGAAAAACGGTTCCAGAAAGCAGGTAAGCCAAAAACAGAAGCCAAAAAATAAAATAAACAAGTAAATAACAGGGTGAGAATGTGGTAAAATCTGAAAACGTGAAAGCTGTCGGTTGGGTTTAGGGAAGGTGGTGATCGGGTCAATCTGTGCTTTTGAAAACACTATCAGTTGGGTTTAGGGAAGGAGGAGGGTGGGTCAGTTGATCGGTCAGTCAGTCAGTCGACAGCGGTGTCTAGTGGATTTATGTGAGAACAGCAGGCGCGAATGGCACTCGCGAGAGAAATGAGATCTTAAAAAGCGTACACAGCGGCCTCTGGCGGATTCAAGAAAACAAAAACGTACCTCCTGGGACGTATTTGGCGCTCTAGAGAAATGTATTTAGGGGTACATTTTCAGATTGAGCCTGAGTTGGTAAATTTACAGCTAAATTTAATTAATTCTTTTAACTATCTCTTTACATCGAGTACACGTCAGGTGAAAATGTGTTTTATTGCTTTATACCTTGTATTGCTTGCTGCTGAAGACACATTAGATTCAACCCTGAAAAACAATTGATTTCACAAATAAGAAGAACACATTAAAATAAAATGAAACGAGGGTGGTGTAATATTGGTCAAAAAACATCTAAAAAAAACAATTTCAGTATTTTTCTACTTGCGTTGTTGTGCTAGCTGGTTTAGACCTGTCATGTAAAAATAAGACACAAAAACCACCAGTAGGTGACAGCAAGTTCCTGTCTTAAACGTGATTCAATGAATTATTAACTCTTTCCCCGCCTTTGATGAGATATCTTGTCAATTAAGAAAAAACGCTTCCCTGTCATTGACAAGTTTTTACAGTAATCCGTGTTTTAGGTATATTACGGTAAAGGAAACCCTACCGCATGTCCTAAATGAGTTATGGGACTTCTGGGTCTTCTTGGACCAAAATATAAGAGGATAAGAGAAAGTGAAAGTAAAAATGAAGAGTTGATGAAATGATACACCTCGTCAATCTGGACGAAGTTATAAATGTGATATAAAATGATCTTTTATAAAAAGTGCTTCACACACACACATGCATCAATGCGCGCACACAAGAAACACACAGACACACACACACACATATATTTGTGTTTATGTGTGTGTGTATGCATGTATGTATGTGTGTCTGTATGTATTATATAAAACATCTTAAAAATCCACTACTTTGAAAAAATGTTAAATATGATGCAGTTTTGTTATCTGTAAGTGGTGATACAACATGAACACGAGAACAGAATAAAAATGTTTTGTTTTTGTTTAAAAGCAGATGTTTGGTTCCTTATTTTGGTATATAATGTGGTTGTATATTCCTAGCAGAAAATATTATAAGGAGAAAATCATCCAGAAATCTGGCGGTGGCTGGCAACTTAAAAAAAAAAAAAAAACGCTGGCGGGGAAACAGTTAAAAGGATTTGTAAAAAATGGCTGATTCATTTTGAAACCAACCAAAATGCCATCACTTCGAAGGACTGATTGGAATGAAGGATTTTGAAGGGTAAAACTGATGGACACATTTTGTTCTGTGCTTCTGAGATTTTTTTTGCAAAGTGAATAGCTTAGCACACGTGTCAAACTCAGTTCCTGGAGGGCCGCAGCTCTGCAGTTTAGTTCCAACCCTAATTAAACACAGCCGATCAAACTAATTGAGTCCTTCAGGCTGGTTTGAAACCTAAAGGTAAGTATGTTGGAGTTGGGCTGGAACTAAACTGTGCAGGACTGTGGCCCTCAAGGAACTGAGTTTGACACCCCTGGCTTAGCATAAATCATTGAATTGGATTAGACCTATTATATAAAAAAATTTACCTATTTGACTCTTCTGTAAATGAATTATGATATTACCCAGTATGAATTCATTGCGCTGCTGAAGCTGCTTATTTGCCAGCAAAGTACCTTGATTATTACGCCTAAATAAGAGTAAAGTTCCTAGCCATATTGGCTATAACTTTTAATTTTTTATCAGTCTTAGTACACAAAGTAACTACAAAAGAAATAAAATTATCAAAACCTTTTTTGAATTTTTTTAGCGAGATGCTAATGGTCTAATCCGATTTTATTATCTATGCTAAGCTAAGCTAAGCTAAAAGTGTTCCCGCCAGACCCAGAGATAGATTCAAATATTTTAAAACTCAAGTGTTTAGCTCTTGGTGATTTGTAAAATGACCTATTTCCAAAAAAAGTGGAGAGTTCCTTTAAATGTTTGATTATAAACAAATTGTTAAAACAACACTTACGATATTAGCACAGATAATAAATATAACCTAAATGTAATCATCAGGGATGTTTCCCAGTGATGGGTTGCAGCTGGAAGGGCATCCGCTGCATACAAACATATGCTGGATAAGTTGGCGGTTCATTCCGCTGTGGTAACCCCAGATTAATAAAGGGACTAAGCCGAAAAGAAAATGAATGAATGAATGTAATCATCAAATGGTCAAGCAACAGAAAAACAATGTGATGTACTCAGACTGACCGTGCGTCGGCACTCTTCTCTGCAGCAGCTGTCCCTCCACAGTCTCTCTGCTGTCTTTATTGATGGCGATGAAGGCTGTATGAACGCTGCTCACTCCTGCCTGAACACTGAGCTCCACAATCCTGCTCCTGATGGCCTCAACGTCTGCAGGATCTGCCCGCTCCTTCTGTTCCAGAGAGCGGATCAGGGTTCGAGCCGCCAGCCGGTGGATGGCCAACCTGAAGAAACACGGAGGAGACTCTGGTAAAACTCACATTGTCGGAAAAACGACATTTGAAAGGTGTTTAAAAGATTAAGTTCACCCAAAAAAAACAATTCTGATTTAAATTAATCACCCTCAAGTTTTTTCAATCCTCAGAGACCTTTGTTCATCTTCGTCACACAAATTAAGATATTTTAGATGAAATCCTGGAGCTCTCTGATCCTCCGTAGATAGCAACGATCCATAGACTCTCAGAGTGCTTTCACACTAGCACTTTTGGTCCGCACCCAGGTTCGTTTGACGCCAGAGTTTGGTACGTTTAGCTAGTGTGAACAATGTCTTCAGAAATCAAAGAGGTGGTCTGGGGTACTGTTCACTTCTGATATGAATGCAATCATACCAAATAACAGGAGTGAACCGCCAACTGTACAACAAACTTTAGTTTTCATAACGTTCATTTGTGTGTGTGTGTGTGTGTGTGTATGTCTCTGTATCTCCTAACGTTACCTTGCAACATAGGCTCATTCTGAAAACGTAGCCCTATATACATTTCTGGAGATCGTGAATTATGTAGCCAGAAGTACGTATGGCTGCATTTCGTACGAACGAACGCTACAGGGCGGTATGATGCCATTCCTTTTCTCGCTTACCAGCTGACTGCTTGCCTCCGTATGGACGGCTTTCCTGCTGTTACCAGTTTGTCGGTGGACTTAAGACGCAGAGAGGAGTTGACCGCGACGACGAGGTTGAAGTCCGGCGAAGAACGGTTCCAGAAAGCGAGTAAGACAAAAACAGAAGCCAAAATATAAAATAAACAAGTAAATAACAGGGTGAGAACGTGGTAAAATTAGGCAAGGGCTTTTCTTTTTCTGGATTGCTTTTGAAAACACTATTGGTTGGGTTTAGGGAAGGAGGAGGGTGGGTCAGTCGATCGGTCAGTCAGTCAGTCAGTCAGTCAGTCAATCGACAGTGGCCTCGCGAGTAAAATGTGAGATCTCAAAAACCGTACACAGCGGCCTCTGGTGGATTCACGAAAACAAAAACTGCAAAAAAACGTATCTCCTGGGATGTATTTGGCGTTCTCCAGAAATGTATATAGAGGTACGTTTTTTAGAATGAGCCTGGGTTTTTACCTTGGTGACAAGTGGGACTGAGCCAGGGCAAACACAGTAATAATGTCTGCTTGTCTCCTCCAAAAACGAACATTGTTAAACATAGTCAAAACAGTCCATCTGACTTCAGAGGTTCAATTACGAAGCTCCAAGAAGAATTTTGTGTGCTAAAATCATCTTTCTTCACCAAGTGTCCTGCATCAGGTCAGAGTGTGTGTTTACTACGGGCAATGTGACACTTTTGTGTTGCACTACTGACTTCAGATGAAATCAAAATGAACTGGAATGACATTCTCTGTCCAAAACTAAGTTCTATTTGAATTTGTTTTTGAATTTGTTTCGGCAGTTAGAAACCGCTCCCCCTTTTGGGGGAATTGCATTTTGACTCCAAAACACCTATTGAGCTGCCATTGGTCACCATCGTTTACGTGGGTATGTTCTGGCGCTCCGCCTTTTTTGGCATGTATTTACTTCCGCCCCAATTCATTTCTCATTCCATGGAGGTCAAACAGAAGAACAACAACATGAACAAACTGGAGTCCAGATGCAGAGCTGGTTTTTTTACAGAGCAGAGCAAATGTTTAAGGAACTTTTCCTCTCTCACAGCCACCATTGTTGTTGTGTTTAGGAGTAGATCGGAACACACAAGCAATGTTACGCATGTACAACTCTGCCTCCTGCAGCGCTGGAGTGTCTGAATGTTTGAAAACAGTATAGCGTCACTCAGCCTTTTACAATCTCTTTTTGTTCTCAAACAAAAAAGTTTGTTCTTCCATTTCGTTTGAAGTATACTGGGGCCTTAAGTGAATGGAAAACACTTGGCACACTAAAGTGTTGTTGGAGCTTCGTATGATTACAGTTGAACCACTGAAGTCACATAATATGTTTTTGGTTCCTTTTCTAGACTTTAAGCGTCCTGGGACCATTACTCTCTATGGATGAGAGAGCTCCAAGGTTTCATCTAAAATATCTTAATTTGTGTGACGAAGATGAGCAAAGAACTCAAAACATGAGGGTGAGTAATTAATAACATAATTTACATTTTTTGGTGAACTAACCCGCACTATTATGTGCATACTGTGTTACCCTGTTTCCTCAGTTGGTTTGAGGCAGAAGTGGAGCTGGTTTGTCACGGGTTGGTTTTTAAGAGTGTATTTGACCATCACTGTTCCCTCAGAGCCTGCCGAACTCTGTAAGAGAAGGAAACAAATGAGAAACTCTAGTCTTGAACTTGAACTTGAACTATTTTTAAAGGAACATATGTTATATATCATCTCACCTCTCCTTTTAGTTGGGCATAAATGAGTGTCCTTGCACCCCGGAAGATCACATTGATGGGTGGAGAGAGAGAGTCAACAGTAATGCCATTTGGAATGGTCCAATCCAGAGAAATATTAACCACAGCGGGCTGCAGCGCAAACTGGAGCGACTGCATTGCCTGATAAGAGTATGACAAGAAAGAGAAACCAGTGAGACATTTGACAAGGAAACTTAATGATTTGCTTTACTTCCAAAATTTCCTAATAGTTTAATCACTTCCCCTTGTCATCCAATATGTTCATTTCTTTTTTTTCTTCAGTTGAAAAGGAATTTTTGAGCAGCACATGCAGGATTTTTCTTAACATATTCGTCAAACTAGACTAGTCATCAAATACACAGGAATAAATGACTATGCGTGAAGTCTGTCTAATCTGTGTATTTGATGACTAGTCTAGTTTTGGACGATTATTAGATGTCTATCAGATATTCAGTGAAAGGCTAAATTTAGCCTTGTTTTAGACAAGAGGTCTATGTTTATAGCTTTATTAGATTTGCTTGGTAGCGTACGACAAGCAATGGAAATGTACAAGAAGGCCATGTTTCTGAAATGTACACAAAAACGTACATTAACATATTTCAGATTCACAAAAATGTAAACAGCACCCTCTAGTGGATTTGTCATCTGAAACGTGCAACGAAATGTACCCAGAGCAATGTTTTTTTTGCAAAAATGTGGGCTGAGGCAAATATTTCCTACACTGTGTAAAATCTCAATTCCACACAATTGGTCACGTTGTCACAACACAAATCGATTAAGTTAACTTTTTCAGGGGAGTAGATTTAGCATGGACGAAGGGGATGTGTCCCTACCCATATCCACCGACTACTAAAATGTCCCCACCATTAATTGAAATCACTTTAAAAAAAAAATAATAATAAAAATTGCGCTGTCACCATTAACCTGGACATGCAGAAAGGGTTAAATCACATTCTCTACTCAAGTCGTACTGCTCCCAAAACACATATGAACATTGTGATTGGCTGAGCCTTTCCCTGATGTCCTGTGAGAGGCTGTAGCTGCGCTCAGATGTAGCAGCGCCAAAACTGTGCAGGGGAATTTTCCCATGCAAGAATAAGGTGTGTGAGGTGGGTGACACGCAAGAGAGGATGGCGGACATGAGGAGCTTTTTTTAAGAAAAGTGGTAGTCACATAAACTCAAGTTCGCTACTGAATAATACGGTCCATCTTAATAATGGTAACATTAATGCTAGTGTTTTTTTCCCGCTTTGACGCACAATCTAACGTTATAGCAGGCTGGTCATAGGTCCCCACCAATGTCAAGAGCAAGAGCAAACTGCCCTTGCATTTTTTACAAATTTAAGTGGATTGAACATCAAATAATTATGAAAATAATTATGTTGTCCCAATAAAAAAAACTTAAGAATTGTGTTGTTTCAGCTCATTTTAAATAAGTAGTTTGAACAAGCAGCAAAAGTCCTTTTTTTTGAGCGTATGAGCCTGGATTAGAAAAAATCCTGCACTTTTTTTCTTAAAACCTCAAATCTTGGAAGTGAGCTAATCTTTTAAAGAAGCAGTTTAACTTCCAGAATGATTGGTCACCACTGACTTTTACCTCCAGTTGACTTGATCTTTGTAACTCACTGGTGACCCTCAACCAAGGGTGTAGATTTGCTCTTGACATTGGTGAGGACCTATGAATCCCCCCAAACCAATCCAGCCTCTCATAATACAGCAGAGAAAGGCACAGCCGATCACAATGTTCATATGTTTTCAGGGGCGGTAAGACTTGAGTAGAGAAAGTGATCTATGCATGTCCAGGTTAATGTTGACTATTTTTTAAAGAGAATTAAATTATTGGTGGGGACATTTTAATAGTCGTAGTTCAATATTGGTGGCGAAACGTCCATGCTAATTCTATGCCCCTGCCGTCAACTACTCTGATACCAACATTTAAAAAAAAATCTTCTTTTGTGTTGAACAGAATACAGAAACTCTACAGGTTTGGAACAAATGATGACACAATTTCCATTCTGGAAGTGAATGAACCCTAAACTAGTGAAATCCAGTGCCGATCTTTACTTTGGGCTGCATGCGGTCAGTGCCGGTGATGAACTGAGCATGTCCGGATCCCTCTCTGGCCAGTCCTGTAATTAGGGCGGCACTTGCACCCTCACCAATCCCGAAAGAGAAACACCTGGAGATGTAACAGTAAATGCTGTCAGTGTTTGGGATGATGACAAAAATAATGGAAAGATCAAACCTGGTAATTATTACCTGTGAGAGTAAACGTGACTTTTCACCAGATCCAGCACCTTTTTAGTGTTACTCACCTCTCCATCAGTGAAGATGAACAGCTGAAGAAAGAATCGTTTTCACAATACTTCCTATTATATTTTTCTTCTGGAGAAATCTTATTCCTTTCAGTTTGGCTTGAATAACATTTTTTTCCTTAAATGTAAAAACTGCAAAGGTCAATATTATCAGCCTCTGTCAGGACCGTATTTCCCATATTTCTTGTGCCATGTTGGAGTTTCACCTGTTTTGTATTAGCCCCAGTGTATTTAAGTCCATGTGTGTTCAGTTCTTTGTTTGATCTTACGTCAACTCGTATAAATGTTTTCATATTCATTCATTCATTATCCTTAGTATCTATTTCAGTTGTCGCCACAGCGGAATGAACCACCAACTAAGCCAGCATATGTTTTACGCAGAGGATGCCCCTCCAGCTGCAACCCAGTATTGGGAAACACCCATACACTCTCACATTCACACACACTAATACACTACGGCCAATTTAGTTCATCCAATTCACCTATAGCGCATGTATTTGGCCTGTGGGGGAAACCGGAGCACCCGGAGGAAACCCACGCCAACACAGGGAGAACATACAAACTCTACACAGAAATGCCAACTGACCCAGCCGAGGCTCGAACCAGCGACCTTCCTGCTGTGAGGTGACAGTGCTAACCACTGAGCCACTGTGCCGCACCGTTTCCTGTTCCTGTTTCCTGTTTGCATATGCAACCATGACAGCCCCTTTAATCATTTTTTTTTTCCGATTGTCTACAGAACAAACCCTGTTGTCCAATGACTTGCCTGATTACCCTAACTTTAACCTAATTAACCTAGTTAAGCCTTTAAATGTCACTTTAAGCTGAATACTAGTATCTTGTAAAATAACTGGTAAAATATTATATAAAAACAAAACAAATTAGCTATTAAAACTATTATGTTTAAAAATGTGTTGGAAATATTTGAAAAAGTATTACAATTTAACAGGAGGGCTAGTAATTTTGTCTTCAGCTGTACAGTGAATGATGTGTGTTGTACCTGTCTGGGCTGCTCAGGGATGCAGGGCTGACTGTAGATGTGTTTCAGCGGCTGTAAAATCTCTGTGCCGCCCATGTCTGCCTTCATTTTCTTCACGCCCCGTAGAGCCTCATCCATTGTGTCCTGATTGTACACGACACTCCGACTGTAACAACGACACAGAAACACACAGTTTGCTTTATTCATCAGGGGTCGCCACAGCGGAATGAACCGCCAACTTATCCAGCATATGTTTTACACAGAGGATGCTCTTCCAGCTGCAACCCAGTATTGGGAAACATCCATACACTCACATTCACACACACACACACACACACACACTACGGCCAATTTAGTTTATTCAGTTCACCTATAGTGCATGTCTTTGGGCTGTGGGGGAAACCGGAGCACCCGGAGGAAACCCACGCCAACACGGGGAGAACATGCAAACTCCACACAGAAACGCCAACTGACCCAGCCGGGACTCAAATCAGCGGCCTTCTTGCTGTGAGGCGACAGTGCTAACCACTGAGCCACCGTGTCGCCCATAACAATAAAAATAATAATAATAATAATAATAAGCTACAGATATTAATTTTTAACTGACAATATTTAATTTTTATTAATGAATTACTATTTTTTTACATTTAAAGGCACAGTGTGTAATTTTCTCCACTAGAGGGCGTGTATTCACAACAAACAAAGGTGTAGTTTGATGAGGGCGTGACTGAGTGTGGAATCATGGGAGTTGTAGACTTCTTTTCATCCTACGGGACTCCTGCAGAAATCATGTTGATGGATGAGTGAAGTATTTAACACTGATTATCATGGTAATATGAAGCAGAGTAATGCTGAAAGCTGTTGAAGTGAAACGAGAGAAACGCTGAAGCAATTGCTGGAGTGAATATGAATATGAAGTAGTGGATGACTGTGAAGTGACAGCAACAACAGCCGCTTGGATGGTTTTCATTTTTATGCTATTTTAAGTTACTGCGCTCACCCTACCGAGTCTGCTATCTCTGCAGTATTGAGTGTGAGCAACGTACAAAATGAGCAAACAACTTTTTTTTTTCTTCACAAAATGTGTGGTATATATGCTGCACAGAATATTGTAATCCACCTAACCAATGTGACAAATGGATTAACGGTATTAATTTTCACCACTAGAGGGCGCATATTCACTACAAACAAATGCGTAATTTGATGAGAGCGTGACTGAGTGTGGAATCATGGGAGTTGTGGTCTTCATCATCCTACAGAAATCATGTTGATGGATGAGTAAAGTACTAAACACTTATTATGGTAGTATGAAGCAGAGTAAAACTGAAAGCAATTGCTGATGATTGAATCCTATTTTCCCAATAGAAGTTTCTCTGTAAAGGTTGGCGATGTAATCTCTGATGTGCGGTGTTCCTCTGGGCTCTATTCTCAGTCCGATTTTATTTTCCTTGTACATGCTTCCTTTGGGGTCAATTTTTAGGAAACATGGCGTCTCTTTTTAGTTTTAGAAAAGAGGAACAAGTCAGCACAAAAGCAACAGAGCTTTTATTATGCCACAGTCCAGCACTTGCGGTTTTTCAGCTCGTGATCACATGGAGAAGAAGCACCGCTGTTTTATCAGACTAAATACATTTTAGGGCTTCTGTTATAAAGCTTCTATAAAAATCAAACCGGAAATCAAGGGTGTTTGACGTCATTAGCATGAACACACACACACACTCCGTCTCACTAGATAAAACTGCTTATTTCTCTGGATTTTAACCTACTTACAAACAGTTAATAATGTAAGATAATGTAAGTGCAAAGTCAGGTGTCGCCTCACAGCAAGAAGGTTGCTGGTTCGAGCCTCGGCTGGGTCAGTTGGCATTTCTGTGTGGAGTTTGCATGTTCTCCCCGTGTTGGCGTGGGTTTCCTCCGGGTGCTCCGGTTTCCCCCACAAGTCCAAAGACATGCGCTATAAGTGAATTGGGTAGGCTAAATTGTCTGTAGTCTATGTGTGTGAATGGGAGTGTATGGGTGTTTCCCAGTGATGGGTTGCAGCTGGAAGGGCATCCATTGCGTAAAACAAATGCTGGATAAGTTGGCGGTTCATTCCGCTGTGGCGACCCCGGATTAATAAAGGGACTAAGCCAAAAAGAAAATGAATGAATAATATCTTAACATCTGCCTTTAATGTCTCTAGAATGTTTAAAATGCATCTACTAACGGGAAGACGGATTTCATGAAAGATCCAAATCCATAGATATTGAAGTAGCATCCCATGGGCAGACTCTTCAACAGTAAGAGCAGTGTGTCCTATGAAGAGATACATACATAGTGATGATCAAATGTGTCTTTCATTCATATACATATACACTACCTGACAAAAGTTTTGCCGTCGATCCCAGTTGTAAGAGCAACAAATAATAACTTGACTTCTAGTTGATCATTTGGAAAAGTGGCAGAAGGTCGATTTTTCCGATGAATCATCTGTTGAACTGCATCCCAATCATCCCAAATACTGCAGGAGACCTATTGGAACCCACATGGACCCAAGATTCTCACAGAAATCAGTCAAGTTTGGTGAAGGAAAAATCATGGTTTGGGGTTACATTCAGTATGGGGGCGTGCGAGAGATCTGCAGAGTGGATGGCAACATCAACAGCCTGAGGTATCAAGACATTTGTGCTGCCCATTACATTACAAACCACAGGAGAGGGCAAATTCTTCAGCAGGATAGCGCTCCTTCTCATACTTCAGCCTCCACATCAAATTCCTGAAAGCAAAGAAGGTCAAGGTGCTCCAGGATTGGCCAGCCCAGTCACCAGACATGAACATTATTGAGCATGTCTGGGGTAAGATGAAGGAGGAGGCATTGAAGATGAATCCAAAGAATCTTGATGAACTCTGGGAGTCCTGCAAGAACGCTTTCTTTGCCATTCCAGATGACTTTATTAATAAGTGCAGAGATGTATGGATGCGGTCCTCCAAGCTCATGGGAGTCATACACAATATTCATTCTTTTCCCACTGCACCATGACTTTATATTCTATACTGTACATTATTTCTGTTCAGTGACAAGACTTTTGTCGAAGCAAAGTCAGACCTTACTGTCCTAATTAAATGATTAATAATCAAGACATGATCATATTTTATTTGGGTAAAATAAGCGTAATCTAGAGGCCTTTGCCTTTCATATAAGCCGCTTCTGATACCAAATGATCAACCAGAAGTCAAGTTATTATTTGTTGTTCCTAAAACATGGATAGGCCACAAGACTGTCATTGTCAGGTAGTGTATAACTAATGCCGATGATACACAGGGCAACTTTTTAAGCAATGTTGCTGGGGAACTTTGGGAAATGATGCCATAAATGGGTAACCAGGTGAGACACAGGGCAACTAATTAGGGCAATGGGTTACAGATACAATATTGTTGCCCATTCTTAATGGGAAAGTAGCCAAGCAACATATCTCTGCAAAATTGCCCGGCAACATTGCTCAAAATGTTGCCACGTGTATCATCAGCATAAAAGGAATTGTGATCTTTAAAGATATCATTAAAAAAAATTTAATTACCTCATCATTTACTCTCGCTCATGTGCTTTTAAACCTATTTGAGTTTCTTTCATCTGTTGAACACAAACAAAGATATCTTGAAGAATGCGGGTAGCTGAAACCAGTTGACTTCCATAGTAGAAAGAAATATACTATGGATGTCAATGGGTTTCAGCTACCAGCATACTTCAAAATATCTTTGTTTGTGTTCAACAGATGAAAGAAACTCAAATAGGTTTGGAACAAGCGAAGGGGGAATAAATGATGGCAGAATTTTAATTATTGTATGAACTATCCCTTTGAATCTTACTTTTGCACTATCGATGCGCCTCTGTGCTTGTTTCCCATCCTGCATCTTGAAATCCATACTGCCAGACCTGTCCATCACAAAAACAAACTCGCCTTGAGTTGCCAGTGATGACATCACTTCCTTTGGGAACTCTGGGTACAAGCTTATCATGACCACAGGGTCCCTCATTAGAGAGCCTAAAATAGAGAAACGGAGATCAGTGACACATAAAAGATTCCTACACATTTGTTCCATCTTTGTTCTTTAATTCGTGCATATGATAAACATCATCCACAGACATTTGATACATCAGACTCATTGGCGCATTTTTAAATTGGGCTTTATGTAAATCTGGCCTTTTAGTAAATCTGGTACATAGTTTTTAACAAGCCACCAATAGAAGGTAGAAACCAAAGGACCAATACAACAATATTTTCAATATAGCAATATTTCAAAGCTATTAGAACTTATAACGAAGGTTTCTACTCTTTTTATGTTCTCCAGGGATGTCGACGAAGCTTTCAAAGCACATCCAACCACAAATATGGACCCTTTTCACAAAACATATGTTTATGTATGTATTATATCATCTTTGCATCGTTTCTAATGCAGTGTCTATGGGGACAGGACAGTAAATCTGACATTATTCTCTCTTCTGGCTGCCGTCATCAGTCTCACACAATTTTTTTCCTTTTTCTGAAAGTCTTGATAATACCATCGTGGAGTTTTACTTTTATTATTTCAGCAAATAGGATTGTAAAAAAATGATTTGTTGTACTCATTCACCCATTCACTGCGCTCTAAGTTTATCCAACTATGACGACATACGATACTGAGAAACCCGGGTCCATTAGGTTGTATGCAGACATCCATAGACTATCCGAATGATGAATAGTCCATCAGGTAAACCAATGTGAAAAACCAGAATACTTTGGGTTTTATCCAGACTTTATCCCAACGCTTCAAATCCTACCTGCTGGAGCAGTGTCCACTCCTGCCTCCACTATAGCGCAGGCCTGATGGGTGTCCTCATAGTACAGAAACAGCTCAACATCCTTATCGAACATGTGACCGGGACTCAGATTCACCTACACACATAAAAAAAGCACATGGATAATACTGCTCTGTCCACACATCCAGATAAACACATGAAGATGCCCAGTACCGTAGCCTGAGTGTGATCCGAGAGCAGGAACGCTACAGGGTCCAGAGCGCAGTTGGACTCTATTTTGGAGATGGGCTTTGGAGAGCTCACGTGGACACTGAGGGTCAGCGTGTAGGTTATTGCTCCACATCCTGAAATCTCTGAGACTATACCAGCTCCTGAACCTGACACACACACACACACACATACATACTTGTATATATGGTTTACAAGAGCTCTCCATAGGCATAATGTATTTTATACTGTAAAAAACCTTATTATATGACACTACCCCAACCTTAACCCTAAACCCAAACCTCACATGAAACCTGGGGCAAATTTTGAATGTCAAAAGTTCCTGTTAAGTATGATTTTAAAGAGTTTTGAATTACGAGGACACAATTCATGTCCTCGTAATACACCCTAATAGCGTACACCTTGTCGGCGCCAATAGCCTAGTGGTTAGCACTGAGGTCCTTTGCCTGCGCTCTCCTCTCTCTATGCTCCCAATGTTTTCCTGTCTGTAATCTCCACTATCTTATCCAAATAAAGGTGAAAATACCCTAAAAAAATAAAATAAAAAGTGTAGATCTAGGTCACATTACATGCATGCTGTATTTGTTGGTGTTCTATGTGGACTCTTAATTGGTATATATATATATTACCGTACCCTAACCCTACCCCTAATTCCTGGTAGATGAATTTCCCCTGTCACAGTGATGAAGTTTGCAGGGAGGCATTTGCGGTGTAAATTTGATCCTATAGAGCTGCAGTTCTGCAGGGTCACCCAACCTTGATAAAAACGTACCTGCCTGTAGCTTTAGTAGCTCTTAAGGCCTTGATATTCCTCAGGGTAAGTTCTGTTTCATTCTTTGTTGATGCTTGAAAAGGCTGAGTGACGGTATATTGTTTTTGAACACTCCAATACCCCTGCGCTGCAGTAGGCAGTGTGTAAATGTGTCAAGCTGCTTGTGTGTACCCCTAAACACAACAATGGCGACTGAGAGAGAAGAACAGTTTCAATGGTGCATGATGGTGCTTCTTGTCCCCCTCCAAGCCTTGAAATCTTTCTCCGAGTGATCGTACAGGTGTGGATACATCTGTATAGCTCTGTTCAACATAGGCTCATTGTGAAAACGTAGCCCTATATACGTTTCTGGAGATTGCGAATTATGTAGCCAGAAGTACGTATGGCTGCATTTTGTCTTTAAAACGAACGCTACAGGGCGGTATGACGCCGTTCCTTTTCGCGCTTGCCAGCTGACCGCTTAACTCCGTGTGGACAGCTTTCCCGCTGTTACCAGTTTTTCCAGTAGCTAGCCGCATACATCGGCGGACTTAAGATGAAGAGAGGAGTTGACCGCGACAACGGGGTTCGAGTCCGGCAACGAACGGTTCCAGAAAGCAGGTAAGACAAAAACAGAAGCCATAAAATTTAATAATCAAGTAAATAACAGAGTGAGAATGTGGTAAAATCTAAAAACGTGGTAAAAATCAGGCGAGGGCTTTTCTTTTTTTGGATTGCTTTTCAAAACACTGTTGGTTGGCTTTAGGGAAGGTGGTGGGCAGGTCAATCGGTACTTTTGAAAACACATTCGGTTGGGTTTAGGTAAGGGGGTGGTTGGGGGGATCGGTCGGTCGGTCAGTCAGTCAATCAGTCAGTCAGTCGACAGAGGCCTCTGGTGGATTTATGCGAGAACAGCAGGTGCGAATGGCACTTGCGAGAGAAATTTGAGATCTGAAAAAAGTATACACAGTGGCCTCTGGCGGATTCGCGAAAACAAAAACTGCAAAAAAACGTACCTCCTGGGACGTATTTGGCACTCTACAGAAATATATATAGGGCTACGTTTTCAGAATGAGCCTAGGTTGGCTCTTTTACTCCACTCTCCAGTTTATTCATGTGGCTATTTTGTTGTTTTGGATGTTGTTCTCCTGTCTTGTTTCAAACTGCCGAAAACAAACTCAAAACAAACTTTGTTTTGAATGGGTTTTGTTCAAAATGAACTAATTTCAATTCATTCTTTGACTTCATGTAATGGCTCTGTAATGTAACTGTAATGGCTCGTGTCCACAGAGCAGTATGGTTCATTACAGTATAGTACAATTCGGTAAGGGTAACCTTAAACAGGCTTGCGTTTCCACAGCACAATTAGGCCCCGATCACACCAAACTCAATTTTTTGCGGTGAGAGAAGACGTTTTTAAATGTTTTTCTATTAGTAGCTAGCATTTTGACACTGACAATGACAAATATATAGCAATCAATATCAATGTGCTTTCCAACAAATAAAAGGTGACAGACAACAACAACAGGTTAAGAATAACAATCACACCTCCTAACAGCCAAATGCAGTTTTGCATACTGGCTCCTCGCATTTTTGATCAAGAGGTCTGTGCGCCTGCAGTTGAAAGGGCGGCAGTTGGTCAGTTGGCGTTTCTGTGTGGAGTTTGCATGTTCTCCCAGTGTTGGCGTGGGTTTCCTCCGGGTGCTCCGGTTTCCCCCACAGTCCAAAGACATGCGCTATAGGTGAATTGGATGAAATAAATTGGCCGTAGTGTATGAGTGTGTGTGTGAATGCGAAAGTGTATGGGGGTTTTCAGTACTGGGTTGTGGCTGGAAGGCCACCCGTTGTGTAAAACATAATCTGGAATAGTTGGCGGTTCAGTCCACTGTGGCGACCCCTGATAAATAAGAAACTAAGCAGAAGGAAAATGAATAAATGTTTGTGGAAAATGAGCGCACTGCTATTTTCTAAAGTCAACAATAAGGCAGTGACATTCAGAGCTTAAAAATGTATTCAGTGTGATCTGTCCCTTACATGGTAGGTGTGTTGCATCCACTACTAAAACATGTGTGAGCAGCTGCTACAGTACCTGCTGGTGTGTATCGCGGGTTGAGTACGGCGGGCAGACAGAATCGCAGTGCATTCTGATCTTCCTGCACAGAAAGCTCTGTGACGTAGATGATGGTGACGGCAACCTCCTGACCCGGCGGCAAACACCCGACGCTCAATCTGAACACATCAGGACTATCTTCACTCTCTTCCAGCAGAAAGACCTGCTGACCCGAACTCACAGCATCATCATACTGATCCCTCGCCTGCAGGACACAATACAGACAATAGACCAGGAAAGTCCAGTAGTTCACTTGCTTTGTTTCGGACCAAATACAATGTTAATTTTTATTCGTTTGGTGTGATTTGCTATCGTTTGGTGTGGTTCACTCCTCCCGCCTAGGCCATGAACTGTTCACACTTCTCCCCTTAGGCAGATGCTCAGGGGCGGACTTAAGTAATAAGCGAGGTAAGTAGCTGCTTAGGGCCCTGGGGTATTAGGGGGCCCCGACCAATGCCAAGAAGCCTATATTAATCATAGAGCTCTTTTATAAATTTTCTATCATATGTTGCTGTTCGGGTGGCGTGATGGCTCAGTGGTTAGCGCTGTCGCCTCACAGCAAGAAGGTCGCTGGTTCGAGCCCTGGCTGGGTCAGTTGGTGTTTCTGTACGGAGTTTGCATGTTCTCCCCGTGGTGGCGTGGGTTTCCTCCGGGTGCTCCGGTTTCCCCCACAGTCCAAAGACATGCGCTATAGGTGAAATGAATAAGCTAAATTGGCCATAGTGTATGTGTGTGTGTATGCGAGAGTGTAAAAAAGATGTGTATTTGGACTCACGCTTTCTCTGTTTTGCACCTCTGCCATGATCTCCATCTCTCCAATCTTAGCGCTGCAGTGGCAGACAACAGCATCTGTGGGCATAGGGAAGATGAACAGTGCCTCTAGAGGGCGCTGTTCCTCATTCACATACTGCAGAGTGGAGGACACCGAGGCTACATGATCCTGAACCCGAACCTCCACCGAGATGCTCTTCAGAGGCACTGCAACACAAAAACATGCCAAATACAATCAGAATATTTATGAATATTATATCAATTGCAGAATCATTTAAAACACAATGTATGTTTTTCCTTAAAGGGGACTTATTATGCCCCATTTTACAAGATGTAAAATAAGTCTCTGATGTCCCTAGAGTGTTTGTGTGAAGTTTCAGCTCAAGATACCGCAAAAATAATGTTTTGTAACTCTTTGAAACTGACCCTTTTAGGCTTTGATCCTAATTGTGCCGTTTTGGTGACTGTCGCTTTAAATTCAAATGAGATTGTGTTCTTTTCAGAAGAGGGCGGAGCTACAAATGCCTGTGTGTCAGCATAGTGGCAGATTCAAAAACAAGACTAACTTCCATTGCTAATGAGGGAGAGATCGACTGTCACTTTACTGGGAGGTATTGCAGACGGGACAAGAGGTAGGTAGGATCCATGTGCATTTAATGATGAGACATCGTGCAAAAACAGGACATAAGGGAAAACAAAGTAACAAAATAACAAAACTTGAACTAAGACAAACAAACTATACAATACCACTAGGAACCGGACTAGGACATCAAAAAGACATTTAACGAACGAGCAAAACAAGACGGGTGCAGGGTATATTTA